>APFE030090394.1:0-11100 GCA_000404065.3 Pinus taeda
GAAGGATGCACATGGCAAAGTGAACATGAGGGTGATACTCTTAAGTGTGACTATGGCGAGGGAGTGATGTTGAGGTGAGCATCAGGGAGGGGATTTAATGCTAATGGTTGTTGTCGAGGTGACCACCAGGGAGGAGGTTTAATGCTGCTAGCCAAATGCTTTTACGTGGAGTGATGTAGGAGTGAATGTAGGAGCATGACAAATATGTGCATGGATCTTATAGCTGGAGCAAATGTCTTAGGGGTGGTGGTTTTGATGTGCCACGAATTCATGGCTTTTAATTCCTTAAGCATGATAGTAATGGTTTGTTAAAATTGGCAACTAGGGCCAAACTCCACACGGGTCATCTTGTTAATGGCAACTGATATTTTTCTTGGATCCCTCTCATCGAGAGGTGTAGGATTGATTTAAAGATCATCCAATTTCGATAAGTATTCATGGAGATATGAATTTATTTGTGTTATGGGATAATTTGTCAAGGTTGGCCAACAACCAAATAAACCCCACATGTGCTCAACATTTTATTCATCGAGAGGTGTAGGATTGATTTAAAGATCATCCAATTTCGATAAGTATTCATGGAGATATGAATTTATTTGTGTTATGGGAAAATTTGTCAAGGTTGGCCAACAACCAAATAAACCCCACATGTGCTCATCATTTTATTATAAATAGAGGCGCCTTGAAAGTTATTTGGACACACTCACTTGGGATTTCTTCCTCTCTACTTGGCTTTGGGATTTAGTAGGAGGAGAGATCCTAAGGGATAACGTTGCCCTAATAGAGAAAGGTTCTATGCTATCTAGAGGGAGTGCCCTAGGGTCTATGTTGCCCAAATGAAGAAGCCCTAGTCAGCCTTAACGCAGTGATGGAGGAGGCTACTATAGCACAGCAAGGAGAAGTTCTAAACTGCTCTCAACGCTGGTCTAGAAGAGACCTAAGCTGCTGTCCTAAAGAAGAGACCTAGCCCTAGCCGCAGATCTAAATGGAGCCACAAACTAGCCCTAGCTGTAGGTGGAAAGGAGACTTAACTGTAGATGGAGGAGAGCTCTAGCAGCGGTTAAGGTAGAGGTCTGGCGGCAGTTAAAGAAGGCCTATAAAGGAGGCCTAAATCCGCAATTAGAGGAGGCCTAAATCCGCAGTTAGAGGAGGCCTAAGTCCGTTATAAAAAGATGCCATATTCATAGCAATTGAGGAGACCTATACACAGCGAGAAAAGGAGACCTAACCACGTAAGAAGGACCTATGTGTGCTGTAGGTGACAACATGGAAATCTATGTGTGCTGTAGGTGTTACAGTGGGACAACAATATTGCTGTACATGATGCAATACATGGACAACAAGTACATGAAACAATACATGGGGTAGCAAGGTGCATGTCTAGTTGGGACAACGAGTGCATGGAGCAGCGAGGTACAACATGTCTAGATGGGACATCTAGTACTTGGAGCAGCAAAGTACAACATGTCTAGATGGGACAGCTAGTACATGGTGCAGCAAAGCAGCAATGGTACTTGGGACAACAATGAAGCTTGATGGAGCAAGCAAACGAGACAACATTATGGTAAACATGGAATGGCAATGTCACTAACAGTGGGACAACAATATGGTACATGGGATAATAATGACAGCATAAGGTGCAACGGTATGATGTGTACAACATGGTCATGAGGTCCAACAATGTGATGATGTGTACAACATGGTCATGAGGTCCAACAATGTGATGATGGGTGCAGCATGGTGTAGCACAGTGAGGTGCAACATGATGACGAGATGCAACACAATGATAGGTGAAGGAATCAGCTTGGAGAATTAGTGGAAGCAACCTGTCTTCAACTGATCTCATGTAGAGATGATCTATTTTTACCTAGGAAGTCTAATTGTTGACTTCGGTTGTAAATGTACTATCTCTCTCATTCTCTCTGTGCTGAACTATTGAAGAACATATAAGAAGAATTGATCAAGGGTTTCCCCACATTGGGGTTTGTCCCTGGTTAGTGCCACATCTTGTGTCTTGTCTTGGCTTGTTTTATGTGATTTATGTTTATTTTAATGTTGATGATGTGATTGCTACTCTGGAAAAGATATTGAGCTAACTATGAAAATTGAAATAAATTGCTCTAAGCATAGAACATACTTAAAATTAACATGGTTGCCTTAGGATTGGAAGCCACCCACATCTGGGAACGAGTTGCATATTGTTATTAGTTTTCCTTTTAATGTTATAAAATTTGTTATTATATAAATATATCATTTATTATATTTTGCATTTCGTGATTCGATGCATGGAAGGTAAGTAATCTCATTAATATCATCTTTATAATTGGATAATAATTTTAAAGCAGTTAGGAGGGCATGTCGGAAGTACTCTTGGGATAGGGAAAGTGTCGGGTAATCATCTTAAATTTCAGCTTTCCCAAAAGTTGAAAGTTATATTTTTTTGTTTAGAATTGGTAGACTTGGCGCTTCTCACTATAAGGATATTTGGATTGAGTCAATGGGACCCCACTAATGGGTAAGGCTAATGTAAATCAACATGTCATGCCAATGGGCCAATAATGGCATTGGCGCAATATAAAGCTAGTTAATATGTGGTTTTCAATATTCATCAATTCTATATATTTAAACAAGGGGTTTTTTTTCACTTTATTTAAACAAGGTTATGATGACAATGTATTACTAACGATATCGATTGACAATGTAAGTTACACTAACAAAAACAAAATTAAAAAAAGAGGTGGATTTTGGCACAATCTTTGATATATGTATTCATTGTAGGTTATGATGACAGTGTATTACTAACAATATCGACTAACAATGTAAGTTACACTAACAAAAACAAAATTAAAAAAAGAGGTGGATTTTGGCACAATCTTTGATATATGTATTCCATTACAATGATGTAAGAAAAACAAATGGCAAGAGGATGATAGGTCAATTTGGTTGTTAATGCTTTGGGGCCATAACAAGTGCTAATGTAGGATATTGTTTGTAATGTGCTTGGCCAAGTAAATAAGGTTATGATAACAATGTATCACTAACAATATTGATTGACAGTGTAAGTTACACTAGCAAAAACAAAATTAAAAAAAGGGGTGGATTTTGGCACAACCTTTGATATATGTATTCATTACAATGATGTAAGAAAAACAAATGGCAAGAGGACGATAGGTCAATTTGGTTGTTAATGCTTTGGGGCCATAACAAGTGCTAATGTAGGATATTGTTTGTAATGTGCTTGGCCAAGTGATCAAAATATGTATGTGGTCATGTCTTGAAATTTTTTTCTTGCCTTGTAAGCTTGGCCAGTGGATAAAGTATAGGAAACAATCTATTAGTGTGTAGGGTCGGGGACTCTTGCCTCGCCAACTTTTTCTAGGTTTATAAGCTTAGTCCATGGAGAGAGAGAGAGAGTATAAGAACCAATTTATTAATATGTAGGGGCATGTTAGTTAAATTGTATTCTTGGTTGATTGAGAATTGCAAGAATTTGTGGAAAGGTGCATTGGGGTAAAAACAAATAGAGGCCTAAAAGGAGGTCCATTACGAGATTTTGAAGTTAAATGGGTGGATGGAGTTGTGAGGCACACTAATGCGTAGTGCATTGTTTTCCAAATAGTATGAACAATGAGAGAGTTTGGAATATATTTGTTGGTTATCCTCAATGAAGGCATTTACATCACACAAACATTGCTCATTGAAAGTTCTCCTTAGCCAATTATTGCATGAAAGGTAACTATACAATTTGTGAGTGCATGTCTAGATATATCATGGGCTAAATTAGACAGCCAAATCAATTGAGTCACTTGTCATGGGTAAATCAAGTAGTGAGACTAATTGAGTCACTTATCATGTCCCCGAAAACCCACAACCAAATATCGCAGGTGTAACTTTCAATGTGTCTTAAATTCAAGAGATGCTTACTCACATTTATGGATGAAATTTTTAGTAACTCGTCAAACTAGAATGTCATAAAGTGAATGTAACTTACACAAAAGGAATGAACCAAAAACATACCACTTGTGCTTAAAATGTTTGGAAGCATTTTATTGTACAATAAAGCTTTTAACCGAAATAAAATTTATCTCAATTTGAAATTTATTAAAAATGTAAAAAAACCCAAATTTATTCAAAAAAATAGAAATTGATACTTCAGACATTTGAAAATAAATTTAGTTATTTTATAAATATTCATTTTAATCAGCTAATAGGATGAACCCGCTAACAAAAAAAACATATTCATTTTAACCAAGAAGCTCTTGCACCTTGCAAACTTTCCAAAAGCCTTCCTATCATGATGTGCAACTCAAACATCGTAGATGCAACAGCTTGAAGATGTTATAATGAACATGTGATTGAAATTTGGCTCCTAATCTCTTTTCTTAAAAGATGTAGCGTCTATTAGTTACACTACGAGTTGCCAAATAAATCATTTCCCCAACTTGAACACAGTGTCCATCTCTTTGACCGCGTATTAACGACGATCCATTGCCTCCAAAATGATCCCGTCCTCTTCAAACCCCAAGACCCATTTCTACTAAAATAAAACAAACTCTTCTAAACACTGATCGGGCTCAAAGGGCCTCCTTTCAGAAGCGGAGCACCATACACATCGGAGTTCGTGGTTGCCTTTTCTGGTGCGCTGAGCTCAGGAGTAAGGCGCCTTGAAGCGATGACGACCTTGGCTATCTGAGGATTCTTCCTGTGATCGTATAGGCGAGCGAGGCTGAAGACTCCGCGTCGGCGATTGAGCTCCACATCCAACAACACATTGCTCGTCTTTGTGCAAAACGCGTTGACGTCTTTATGAAGATCCACCAAATCCACTGCAGGCTGTCGATCGAAAGGCCAAGATTTGGTCGACCACACCCTGCCAAGTGTGCAGATACATAGGCCTGCAGATCTGGTCATTACGGGCCTACTTAGTGGCGCAGATAGATTGCCCTAGATTTGGCAAAACAACGGATTGCCAAGTGGTGCAGATATATTGCTCATCTGGCTAACGAGACAATTGACACCTGGCCAATGAGATGCTGCCAAGTGTAGCTCTAATGGAGGCCCAAATGGGCCAACAAGATGCTGCCAAGTGTCGCCCTGCAGTAGGCCCAGATCGGGGCAACGAGATGCTGCCAAGTGTCGCCCTGCGGTAGGCCCAGATCGGCTGGTCAGATCGGGCGCGGCCTAGAGGCCGCCACTTGTCGCTCATCGGCTGGTCAGATCGGGCGCGGCCTAGAGGACGCCACTTGTCACTCATCGGCTGGTCAGATCGGGCGCCCCAGAGGCCGCCACTTGTTGCTCATCGGCTGGTCAGATCGGGCGCCCCAGAGGCCGCTACTTGTTGCTCATCGGCTGGTCAGATCGGGTGCCCCAGAGGCCGCCACTTGTCGCTCATCGGCTGGTGAGATCGGGCGCCCCAGAGGACGCCACTTGTTGCTAATCGGCTGGTCAGATCAGGCGGCCCAGAGGATGCCACTTGTCGCTCATCCGCTGGTCAGATCGGGTGCCCCAGAGGCCGCCACTTGTCGCTCATTCGCTGGTCAGATTGGGCGCCCCAGAGGCCGCCACTTGTCGCTCATCCGCTGGTCAGATTGGGCGCCCCAGAGGCCGCCACTTGTTGCTCATCCGCTGGTCAGATCGGGCGGCCCAGAGGACGCCACTTGTCGCTCATTCGCTGGTCAGATCGGGCGGCCCAGATCAACCCAGATCCGACGGCTCAGATCTGTCAGATCGACGACCTAGATCAACCCAGATCGACGGCCCAGATCAACGCAGATCCGGTCCAGATCTGCGTAGATCGACGGCCCAAATCAACCCAGATCTGATGGCTCAGATCTGTCAAATCCAACGGTCCAGATCTGCGTAGATCGACGGCCCAGATCAACCCAGATCCGACGGCTCAGATCTTTCAGATCCGACGGTCCAGCTCTGCGTAGATCGACAGCCCAGATCAACCCATATCTGACGGCTCAGATCTGTCAGATCCGACGGTCCAGATCTGTGTAGATCGACGGCCCAGATCAACCCAGATCCGACGGCTCAGATCTGTCAGATCCGACGGTCCAGATCTGCGTAGATCGACGGCCCAGATCAACCCAGATCTGACGGCTCAGATCTGTCAGATTCGACGGTCCATATCTGCGTAGATCGACGACCCAGATCAACCCAGATCCGACGGCTAGATCCGACGGCTTAGATCTGTCAGATCGACGGCCTAGATCAACCCAGATCGACGGCCTAGATCAACCCAGATCCGACGGTCCAGATCTACGTAGATCGACGGCCCAAATCAACCCAGATCTGACGGCTCAGATCTGTCAAATCCGACGGTCCAGATCTGCGTAGATCGACGGCCCAGATCAACCCAGATCCGACGGCTCAGATCTGTCAGATCCGACGGTCCAGATCTGCGTAGATCGATGGCCCAGATCAACCCATATCTGACGGCTCAGATCTGTCAGATCCGACGGTCCAGATCTGCGCAGATCGACGGCCCAGATCAACCCAGATCCAACGGCTCAGATCTGTCAGATCCGACGGTCCAGATCTTCGTAGATCGACGGCCCAGATCAACCCAGATCTGACGACTCAGATCTGTCAGGTCCGACAGTCCATATCTGCGTAGATCGACGGCCCAAATCAACCCAGATCTGACGGCTCAGATCTGTCAGATCTGATGGTCCAGATCTGTGTAGATCGATGACCCAGATCAACCCAGATCCGACGGCTCAGATCTGTCAGATCCGACGGTCCAGATCTGCGTAGATTGATGGCCCAGATCAACCCAGATCCGACGGCTCAGATCTGTCAGATCCGACGGTCCATATCTGTGTAGATCGATGGCCCAGATCAACCCAGATCTGACGGCTCAGATCTGTCAGGTCCGACGGTCCATATCTACGTAGATCGACGGCCCATATCAACCCAGATCTGACGGCTCAGATTTGTCAGATCGACGGCCCAGATCAACCCAGATCCGACGGTCTAGATCTGCGTAGATCGACTGCCCAAATCAACCCAGATCTGACGGCTCAGATCTGTCAGATCCGACGGTCCAGATCTGCGTAGATCGACGGCCCAGATCAACCTAGATCCGACGGCTCAGATCTGTCGGATCCGACGGGCCAGATCTGCGTAGATCGACGGCCCAGATCAACCCAGATCTGACGGCTCAGATCTGTCAGATCCGACGGTCCATATCTGCGTAGATCGACGGCCCAGATCAACCCAGATCCGACGGCTCAGATCTATCAGATCGACGACCCAGATCAACCCAGATCGACGGCCCAGATCAACCCAGATCCGACGGTCCAGATTTGCGTAGATCGACGGCCGAGATCAACCCAGATCTGACAGCTCAGATCTGTCAGATCCAACGGTCCAGATTTGCGTAGATCGACGGCCGAGATCAACCCAGATCTGACGGCTCAGATCTGTCAGATTGTACGGTCCAGATCTGCGTAAATCGACGGCCGAGATCAACCCAGATCTGACGGCTCAGATCTGTCAGATTGTACGGTCCAGATCTGCGTAGATCAACGGCCCAGATCAACCTAGATCCGATGGCTCAGATCTGTCAGATCCGATGGTCCAGATCTGCGTAGATCAACGGCCCAGATCAACCTAGATCCGAGGGTCCAAGTGGCATTGCGTCGATTATAAATAGTGCGGAAATGTGTTAATATGGTCAATGCCCTTGTTAGTTCCTCACGCATATACAGGTTACAGGCGCTGCATAGAGATTAAAATTCCGTCTGTCTGTGCATTAATACATGATTCACGTAAATGGTATCTTTCTCATTTCTCAGATTCATTTCAAGCGAAGACGCTGTCGGTTTCCAAAGGCTGAATTAATGTCAACTGGATGCCTTACATAACTTTTACTACTCACTTTCCTCGGCCTTGGGAGAACCAGTGCTCGTTTAAGTCCTACCTTACCTACCACTATCTTGCTTATATCCAGTCAAATAACCACCAGCTTTGCGGTTATTATTCACCTGATACTTGTATTGGGAAGGGCTCGCAATTCCCAACCAGCCGCAGAGGCAAAAAGGAAGCTTGAGCTCTTATAACCTGCGTTGAAGAGTAACCGGTAAACGATGTATGCACCCAACATTTGATCGCTGAGGTTAAGATTTGGCTCATCATCGGGAGGGCTTGTTAAGATTTCAGTTACAAATTCAATTATTATATAATGCTACGACAATAATTGTTGATGTAATAATGGCTCTGACTGGACATTAGGATGATAATTGTTGATGTGGTTTACAAAATTTACACAACTCTGTAATGAATCTGGTTTTATCAAATCTGGTTGATTTAAAAGCTAAAAAATAAAAATAGATTTTGCACTTTATTTAAATTATGATAGTAAGTATATTTCTATTTTTAAATTTATTATCTTGTATTATTTAATTTTTTTTATTATTATTTAGATTAAAATCTTGTATTTTCATTAATAATTTTGTCATTGAACTTAATTTATAAATCTATTAGAATTATATTAGTTTGGTCTATTACAATTATATTAATTAATTTATAAATTTATTAAAATTATATTAGTTTGGTCTAATTTAATATAATTTAAAGTTATTTATAAATCTAATTACAAAATAATAACATATAAATATAATTTTTTAAATCTCATTAAATGTGAATGGATTTAGTTTTTCTAAAAGTTTATTACTTCACACTTATTTTTCTCATTGTTTTGATTTAAAAGCAAAAAAGAATTCCAGTATGTTGATTTAAAAATTTAAAAAAAAAATAGGGTTGTTTTTGCAGTTTATTGTTATTATGATAGTAAGCCATCTTTAAATCTAATTTACAAATCTTTATCGTTATTTAAATTACTATAGTGTATGTTTATCAATATCAAATTTAACTTATAAATCCATCACAGATCTTTATAGTTATTTAGATTAATATAGTGTATGCTCATCAATAACTCTCAAACTTAACCTATAAATCTATCACAGTTATGTTAGTAATCTTTAATTCAATATAATTTTAGATTATTTAAAAATCTAACTACAAAATCAACCAAATATAAATATAATTTTTTAGAATTTTTTTCAAAGTAAATGGGGATCAATTTTTCTCAAATTTAATTATTCCATAGTTATTTTCTCAAATCTTATCAAGCTATTGAAAGAATTTATTGATATCCATTAGATTAGGGGTTGGAGTTAACATAATTATACATCATACTTAGAATAATATAAAACAATGTTGAACAAATCATTGCCCTTTCAAATCCATAATACAAATATAGACCTATTAACCAAAGCCAATATTATTACTTGTTAATCTGTGAACTATCCAATATTTGCTTAAAAAAAATATGCTTTAACCATTAAACTTTGAATCATTCAAAACATTTATATGATCTAAATGAGAGCCAAAATTTCTAATAATATTCAAACACTCATAAGATGAGCTAAAATATTGTTTTTATATTCTAGATTTTTTTGGTAGGAATGTGAAATTTGTTTTTCCTAAGCTTCTACAGCTACCACGTAAATCTATTCACATTTTGGACTATGTTAATATAATTATGGCTATTCCACAATTTACAATTTTTTTTTTTATTGTATTTTTCTGAGAGAGATGTCGAAAGTAGCCTGGTGTATCGCATTCATTTGCTTTTTTATTGCAAATATGACGGGACTGATAAATATTTTCCATGTTAAGTCAATTTATGTTGCCATATATATTATCGCTGATATCCATGACACTTTAAACATGTTTATATACATTCATTACGTTTTATAAGAGAAACTTAACACACACATATTTCAAATTACAATTGCATAGAGTATAGAGTATATTGATATTATTGCAATCAATGTCTTAGGCATCTCAGATATGTATATAAAAGTTTGAATCTTGGTAGTCTAGAGCAAAGCATAAAAGAAACAAAGAATTAGTTTTGATATTTTTTGGGAAAGACCTTTTTTTGCTATTTTTTTTTATTGAATTCGAGGGTAAAATGAAAGTAATCAAAATGTGTCAAGACAAAGGCATGGTTGTTTTAGCTGCACCAAAATTCCCTCAAGTGCATCTCTTTCCTAAAGCAAAGATGAAATCAGTCTTGAGTTGGTTGAAGCATGTTACATTTTAAGCTGCATTTGTTTTGGCTTAGGGACATTTCTCAAAGAAGAAAGACAGTAAGAGTAGAAATATTTGAAAACAACAACCATAGAATACCAATTCCAATCGTTTAAGAGTATGGGTGATTGGTAGTATTTGGGAAGACGTGTACAACACTATGTATTTACATTAAAGAAAATATTCATGATATTAAACACCAAAATGGAAACTCAAGTTCCCAACCCTGAGGTTCCAAGATGCTAAATGAATTGTGCATTTATGGATTATTTGCACTTGTAATGATTCATTTAAAATAAAATATATAACCCAATTTCACAAAATTGTAAGCTTAAATATGTTCTAAAATCCAAGGAAATAAATCAATAAAAGGACTTGCGACAAAGGCAAATGAGTTGTGCATTTATGGATTATTTGCACTTGTAATGATTCATTTAAAATAAAATATATAACCCAATTTCACAAAATTGTAAGCTTAAATATTTTAAATAAGAATTTTATAACATTTTAAAAAGTAGTCTGTAACCTTTATTTAAGTGTTTATTAAAATCATTTACTCATGTTATAAACCCTAAACCCTAAACTCTAAACCTCAAACTCCAAACCCTAAGGCCTAAAGTGTAAACCCATTCTAAAAGAATTTATAACAATTTTAAAAAACCATTTTGTATCTTTATTATTTAAATGTTTAATAAAATCATTTACTAAAGTGTTATAAACCCTAAAACCTAAACCTTAAACCTTAAACCGAAAATTAAAACCCGAAACCTTAAGCCCTAAGCATTTTATAATAGTTTAAAAAGAGTTTTGGAACTTTTATTTAAGTCTTTATTAAAAGCACTTACGATGGTCTTATAAACCCAAAACCCTAAACCCCAAAGGCCAAACCATAAACACTTAACCCTAAGTAGTTTATATCATTTTAATAGGGAATTTTGTAAATTTTATATAAGTCTTGATTAAAACCATTTACTAAAGTCTTATAAACCATAA
>APFE030090398.1:0-12999 GCA_000404065.3 Pinus taeda
TATACGAGGACTTGGCTTCACCAGATGCAAAGTGGATCACTATGTGTATTTTAAATTAATTGGTGACCATGTTATTTATCTAGTCTTGTATGAGGATGATATGTTGCTGATTGGAAATGACAAAGAAATTATCCAGGTTTTGAGGACCCAATTGTCCTCCAAATTCGACATGAAGGATCTTGGTGCTGCAAACTATATTTTGGGCATGGAAATTAAACAAGATCAGCCAAAGAGGAAGCTCTAGTTAAACTAGAGGAAGTATGTCGAAAAAATATTGTAGAGCTTTAATATGCATGATAGTAAACCGTTGAAGGTTCCTATTCCTGTAGGTGTAAACTTACCTATTTAACAGTGTCTGAAGACACAAGAAGAGGAAGATGACATGTCCCGTGTTCCATATGCAAGTGCAATCAGTAGCTTGATGTATGAAATGGTCTGTATTAGACCAGACATTGCACATGCAGTGGGAGTATTGAGTAGGTTTATGTCAAAACCAAGGAATGAGCATTGGACATTAGTGAAGTGGATTTTCAAGTCTTTGCGTGGCATTAGTGATTATGGTCTATGCTACCAAGGAAGACCGGGATTGGCAAAGTTTTAGACATTCATGGCTGTGTTGATGTAAATTGGGCTGGAGATCTAGATCAGAGAAGGTCTACAAGTGGTTATGTGTTTAATCTATTTAGAGAAGCAGTCAGTTGAATGAGCAAGAGACATTCTGTAGTGGCACTTTCAACTACAGAGGAAAAATACAGGGAAATGACTCATGCAAGGAAGGAAGTGGTTTGGTTGCAGAGATTGTGTTCAGTATGGGGTTAGTACAATGAGATATAAGGATACACTATGATAGCCAAAGTGAAATTTTATTGGTAAAGAACGTTGCTTATCATTTAAGGACAAAGCACATTGATTTTCAATATCACTTTGTGATGGATATGGTTGAGGGCGAAAAGGTTTTGTTGGTGAAGGTGGACAATTTAAAGAATGATGCAGATGCATTGACGAAGTTTGTGAGCATTGAGAATTTTTCTTGGTGTAGAGAAACAATGGGTGTTGCAGGGATGGACCAATGACTAAGATCTCTTGTTCCCCCCTGTGTGGAAAAGAAAACAACAAATGGGAGAATGTTGAGTGTGTGTTATATTCTTTCCATGACTAGCCGCAACACGTGAGGGGGTTTCAGGGGGCAGTAGCCCCCCTGTACGAGGTATGGGGCAGCTCCCTGTGAATTTTTTTTTGGACCCTATATTAGGTGGGTGGACCTACCTATAGTTTTGTGCATAGGTTTCGCACATGGTTTTGGGAATGATGGTTTTCTTCCCATGGTACTTTGAAGATCTAATCAAGGGAACTACAATTATGTTCGAATCTAGGGTTAATGGATTGGGGTTCATGAATGCTTCGGATGTATATCTATGTATTGTAACATTGAAAGGAACATAATGAAAAATCAATCTGGTAGTCCTATTTTTGGGATCAAGGGGAAATATCTTTGTATTTGTTTTATTTATCGTCATTATTTATTTTATGTTTTTAGAATTTGTCTGCCAGTAATTTCTGTACAGGGTTAAAACCTAAAAAACATAAGTCATCTTTGTGATTTGATTGCACTTTTGGATGCTTAAAATGAGTCTCCATCACCTTTTATTTACAATAGAAGGGCTCCAACAAATAACATGTGTGAGCTTGACAACTTTTCAAGTGACATAAAATAACTCTTGCTGACTTGAACAATTCCTATACAAACCCAACAACTACAATGAAAAACTCATTTCTCCACTTCTAGAGCTCGGATTTCAATGATTTTCATTGCTCCTTTCTCCTATAAGGGTCCTCTAACACCTTCAAGTGTCAAATCATCGAAAATACTCATGGATTCACACCCACCATCTTGGGTTCAAATACCACATCTTGGGTTCCAAGTCCACAGTACCTCTCAAGCTACCAAAAAGCAACAAAGTTTTTTAATTAAGGTTATCATCGATGTCAATATGGCATTGTCTGAAATGGAAAATATTCTTGAGATGCCTGGTTCCAGATGATGATATCATGACTCTTGTTTGACAAGGATGCCATCAATTAATATGTCAAGCCACTAATGAAGAAGTCTTAAGAAGTTCCAAGTGACAAATGCTAATCATGTGCCTTCTTTGATGATCTAGACCTTAACACTTGATGACATATGGAGGACTACACTTGATGATGGAACTTGATGAGGTCTTGATAATATTACGTTCCTATACCAATAGGTGTCATAATTAATGATTGACTTAATTTATCTCTGAAATATGTACATACCTTTGCTTTCTGCAAATGTTTTCCATATTTGTAAAAAATAAAAAATGTAAAGAGGGTATATCCTAAAAGAAAAATCAAAGGAAAAAAGAATAAATAAAAGGTCAAAAAAATGAAAGAAAATGAACCCCAAAGAAAAATGAAAAGACTATGAAAGTATGCAAGCCAAAATGCCACTACTATTTCAATTTTGTATAAATGATTGTGTGCAACTTGTTACTTATGCCACAATCCATGGTAACCAAATAGTTTAATCTTGGTCATTCCATGTTTTCAATTTCATGCTTAGAGATAGAGAATAAAATCTGACCAAACTGTTTAATCTTGGCATATAAGTAGATAGGTAGAGTGAATAAAAGGAGCTCAACAGTTTAATATGAGTCCTTGGATGTAATAAGGTTAGACTTAGATAGATTTCCATTGTAAAAGAAAAGAAAAGTTGATAAGGGTTTTCTAGTTTAAGTTCATCCTAATGAAATAAGTAAAAATGGTAGTATGTGTAGGTGGGTAAGTAGATGTTTGGTTACAGAATTATGTATGATGAATGGCTAAGTTAAAAGCTGAAATCATTTGTTTTCCTCATTACATTACTTTGAAAAGCATGGAAGACAAGGATACATTTACAAGGTTACATCATTAATTTCCTCATTCATTTTTACCCCTCATGGTAACTAGTTTCCTGCTAATAAAAGTTCCATTAAGTTAAAGGGGCTCAGATCATTTCTTTGACTTCTGAAGGGACTGGACCCTTGGCCCAATAACTTATAATGTCAAAGGAGCTAAAAACCCCTCATAAAAATTCACACCTTCATCATTCATTCATTCTCCCCTAAAAAACCCCTTTTCCTAAAGATAATACCATGTTACCAAGGAAATATATTATGTATTATATCCTGAAAAACAATAAACCCTTCCCCTATAGTTATATAATAAAGCCATTATATTAATATCCCGCCCTAAGTTTGAAACATAAACTTTATTAATGAATAATAAGGGATTAATTGGTTGATCATCGATTAATTAATAACCAAATCCCCCGCCAGCTAATAGAGATTAATCAGCTGATCAACGGTTAATTAATAATTTGTCCCCGCTAATCAAATCGTGCCCAACATCATTAAGCCTCCCTAATCCGCATTTAATTAACCTTCCGCTCATTAAAAAAACCCCGTCGGGCACCTCCATTAACTCTCGACCACATCCATGCCCCCATCACCGTGCGATCTGACCCTTTCAGATCCTATGGTCGAAGCTCATATCGGGCGGCCTCCAATGCCGAACGTTACCCACTCGATGTGAGCGGTTTCATTGTTCACACTGCCGCTACGTGTTGCCCAATGAATGGCATTGGGTGGACCTCTGACAATACTGCCCAGTGCTCAAAATCGGTGCAGCAAAAGCCATTATCGCTCCCACTTACCGCCCTCGCTAAAGACAAATGTCCCATGCATCGGCTGGCGCCACTTGTGCTTTTCACCATACCCTGTCACCACCTATCACTTTCACCATTACCACCAAACATTTTGACTTTGTGAATAAAAACAAAGGTAATCATTATTTTTATTCTTCCAAAACAAAAGAACATTCTATTCTTATCCACAGAGAAGCACTTTCATGCTATCAACCTGTTTGCAAAAACATCAAGTCCACGAAGCCACTCAGTTCCCAGTCGCCACTGTAGACCAGTACACCGCCTCTAAATTGTGCACCAATACCATTCTCCATAAAAATGACCTGGTTCTCCATAAAGACCCCTGAATTTCCCTCCCAACATCCTTGAATACACAAGAACCAAGGATGGAAGCTCCAGTCGCCCTAAATATCATGCCAATCACTACCCCCCTAGAGGGATTTGGACCACCTTCCCTTGGCCAACTGAGATTTTCAAATAAAAGATCTGACTTTTGTTGATAACCCCTTGAAATTATATTCTAGGTATTGGGACAATTATCTGAACCACTCTGATAACATAGGTCTTTGGAAATTGAACCTACCTAAGTATCAATTCCCTTCTGTCCATATTTTCCCAGATATTGTCCACCAATGCCATGCAAAATATGACCCTAATATGAGGGCTATAATGTCCCCAGACCAGAAAATCTTATTCACCATTACAACTGAATCTATAAATGAGATGTTACAATTGTAGCCTGGTCAGGACCTCACTCCACTTTCCATTACCGATTTACTTGAGAAATCTACAAAGATGTCCAGTTCTGAAATTACCAAAGTGTGTCAGACTTTTATTGAAGAGAAACGCAAGCCAAAAGACCCCCCTCCCTACATGTCATGCTTCTTTACTAATTTAGGCAAGGATATCATCATCATAATTGCGTGCATTTTGGGTTTTACCACTCATGAGTATGTAGATGAATTAACCTTAGCTTTCATGACTATTTTTACCCCTGGTCAACCACCTACAACCAAATTTGACTATGCTTCATTCATTGCAAGCAAAATACATTAGCAATTCAAGAGATTAGAGAATGAGAGAGTGTTTAAATATTCCTCAATTTTGTATCTTCTTTTTCTCTATTACCAATCTGATAAATTCCCTTTCTATGTCGAAAAGATTGACACCAGAGGGAATCCTAGGTCTGTTGTCTTTTGGACCTCTATATTTCAATATTCTAGCTCTTCTCCTCATCCCTACATAGATTTCACTGATTTGTTTGTTCACCCAGTAACTACTATGTTAGTGGGAAATCCTCCTCCCAGGATTAGTACATATATTAAAAAAAATCTTGAGTTATCCAAGCAGTACAAGGTTGGGGATTGGTACTTGTACCAAAACCATACCGAGTTCAGAATTTATGGGTGTGAATTGCCTCCATATAAATTGCCCAAATATGTCCCCATGAGATTATTTGCCCTGGAGTACTATAGGAAAATAATCAATTCTAATGAAATCCACTTTGTAAAAACAAAGAAGAAAGCTCAGTTGAGGATAAAGGATCACCTAGGCCCATTCATTTGCAACAACAGAGGAGCAGGGAAAGAGGCAGAGGAACTCCTTGAGACATTGAGATTGAGAAAAAGCTTCATCTGGCCTTATGACCCTCATAGCTTCATTAATGACAGAAGACAATAGAATAAGCTATCCCCCTACATCCACCATAGGATCCCAGAGATTGATCAATATGCAAATCAGACTGAATGGGTGGAAGGAACTCTTATAGATCAGGATAGGAAGTTGACAATGTATGGGTAGATTTGGAGAAACGAATTGATGAAAATTTCTTTGCACAGGTGCCAGGAGAGACCTCATCACCAAAAAGGTCACAGGAACCTAGCACTCGGCCACCAAAATAGCAAAATACATCAGACCAAGTAGAACATTCAGAACAACGAGAAGAATCAGAGCATCCTGAAATTTCAGAGGAGTTGGCTCCACCTTAGTAGATCATCAGCAACCCTACAATTCTACAAACTCCTCTTAATGAGGAAAGAAATCCTAAAAGAGGCAGGGAAGAGGCCACTCCTTCCAGCAGGCCTACTGATGAAGCCCTTGCTAAAAGGCATAGGATGAATGCTCATTCTGTATAAGAATTCATTGAGGAGACCACAGGAAACACAATGCCTGAGAGGACAGAGAGCCTACAAACTATCCCAATAGGTGGGATCCCATCCACTTCACACATGCAGTATTGGATAGACAATAAAGTACAGAGGTGTCTTCTTTCAGGGCTTCCTCTTAACAGAGCATGGATATCAAGGGAAAATACAAAGAAATAAAAGTGAGGAATGAGAAATTGAAAGCACAAACTTATGCTCATTACCTAAAAATGGCCCCAACAAACCAAACCGGACTTATGTCAGCTTTTGACATAAAAGAGGGAAAAAAGCATATGAGTTTTCTAGAGCCCACTATACAGCAACCAAAATCCATGGTAGACTACTTGAAAACTTATTTTGGGGTGTTGGCAAAGGATATTAATCCTATTGACCAGATAGAGCTTCACAAGCAGACTGGTGAAATGGTTTATTCAACTCTAACCAGCAAGGCCATTGCAACCCATCAACTGCAAAATTCATTACATAACACGTCTGCACAACTGCAATTAGAGAAAGCTTCCTCTCAAGCTAAGGATACTAGAATAAAATCTTTAGAGGACCTGGTGATAGAATTGGGACATGATCCCAAAGATGTGAAAGCAATTGAACAACTTATCAAAAAGAAGAATGATGACATAGTTGCCTTGAAAAATTAGCTAAAGATCCCTCCACTCCACCATCCCCAAACTGCAGAAGTTGTAGAAAGGAAAAAGGAGGAAGAACTCATGGACTTGCTCCTAGGACTAAATGACCAACTAAAGGAAACTGAAGATGAATTAGAAAAGGCAATACAGTCTAAGCAAAGTGAGCCGGCCACTGCCCCTCAGACTGTTATTCCAATAGTTTCTACAGTTGTGCCTTCCACTCTGGCAACTGCTTTAGTACCAACATTTCCACCAATCACAACATTTCCATTGACAAAGACTACTTCAACTACAGGTACATCAACCAGCACAGGGCAAATAGTAGAGAAAATAGAGGAAATGATCAAAGCCATGGAACAAATGAGTATCCAGGCAACAAAGTTGAAGAAACTTAAAGAACAAATGGCAAGCTTAGAGACCCATTATGAGCTTGCTCAAATTCAAAACAAGGAAGAGGAAAGGAAAACTAAAAGGATGAAAGAAAGAATCGAAGTCCTAGAGAAGGAATTAACATTTGAAAAACATTTGAAAGATATAAAAGACATTTTATGGACCAATAAATTGATTCCATCAATGATATTTGGCCTTCCATCCAGATCATTTTTGAGCAAACTGAGCTAGTGAAAATAGTTGTAGAAGCCATACAGAAAACCAAAGAAGAATTGGGGGATAAACCTAAAGAGGCAACCCAATTAATCAACTTTTTGAATAGCAGAAACAGGCACCAATTGGAGCAATTGGAAATTGAGGATAGAACTGCCACCATCCTGGAAATCAAGAAAGTTGTTACCAAAAAGAACTTGATGCTTAGTTTGTAGGTTTCTGTGGAGTGGTTTTTGAGAAATTGAATTTGGAAAATCCACAGTGTTCTTCATTGGTTTTGTTGACGTTTCGAGCCTATACCAAGAGTGGTTTGTGAGTCTTGGTATAGGCTTGAAACGTCGACAAAAACAATGAAGAACATTGTGGATTTTCCGAATTCAATTTCTCAAAAACTTGATGCTTAATTTAGAAAAGAGATGTCAGAGCATTCAGGAGGACATAGATGAGTTCATGTTGAGGCATTTTAAAGGAGAAATTCCTTCCCAGCCCAATGGTCATACATGACAAATTGATGACTCAGGATGATTACATTGAGAGACTGCACAAACAAGCCAGGAGTCAAGCCATCTCTTCCACAGTGAAAGCACAAGCTACTGGAAAAGTGCTTTATGATGGTTTAGAGAACCTTTTTTATATAGAAGATGAAGTGAAGCACCTGTTCACCACCCAGCCCAATTTTGCTAAGTACACCGAAGCTGATAAAGTGTATAGAAAGCTAATCAGAATTAAAATACCAAATGATGAATGGTGGGCTAATATGACAGAAATACTATAAGTTATTGTAGTAAATATGTGAAGAATAAAATATTTACTAAGGTAAATTCTGGTGAACCAGGTAAAGTTTGGTAATATAGGTAAAGAGTATTAGAATACAGGTAAAGAGTATCAATAGGTCAAAGTAAGAAGGAGATCCAGCACATAATTACCAGAGAAAATGCAAGAGACAAATTCGAATTCCAACCTCTAGCTCGTTCACAAATAAAGGGACAACAATATTCTGTTTTTCATCTGTCTCTATCTTTATGTAAAATATATTTTGTATTTCCTGGAATAAATATCATATGGTTAAGAGATATTTTTGTGTAATTTTTGTATAAATACTTTAGAAATTGAAGTCATTAGGGTGGATTCAAAGACATTTCTGGTATACATTTCATATCAAGCTAGTGAGTTGTTGTAATTAAGTCTGGATTGGCTGTTGGATCATGAAATAAAGTTAAATACATTTCACAGGATTCTTGTGCATGATGGAAACCAACTAGGTATTATCTCTTCATGTTATTATTGTTTTCTCATCATTTTATAAATATTCACATGTTTTCTTTATAAAATTTGAATGGTAAATAAAGAAAATTATTTCAGAATTAGCTAAATTCTCTCTGTTTTGGTATCTTTACATTCTCACTGTTTCCTACTGAATTACCTTAGTTTTGGAAATCTTAGTTGCTCCCCTAATTCCTTAGTTTTTCCTTAGGTCAATAGTAAAAGATTCTTAATTGCCCTTTACTACTGATCTCCCTTGATTCCTCATCCTGATACCAGTTTAAGGATTCTTCATTGCCCTTCTACCTTGACTAGGATTACCTCATCCATTTCAACCCACAGATTTGCTTTTTGTTGTGCTAGCTTGCCTTGTGAACTCTTCCTTTAGCAATTGATCTGATCCAGTTAAGCAACTCTTTGTTTGACTCCATAGCCCAATGAACTGAAGGCTTTCTCTACCCATCTGTTCCAGAATTCCACCACCCAATCAAAATCAAAACACACTTAAACTTTCATAACTAGCCTAAAATCATCCCAAAACAACGATAAATCATAAAGAGAGAGCCCTCTCTGAGTATAGATTGGCTAGGATCTGTACTTAAAAGATTAGTTTGTAGTTACCTTGGATCCTTTCCTTCTTTTGAATAACTTCTAAGGGAAATCTGAGTGATAACATAGTGGTGACTCGACTGGGGAAGAACAAAACCTCAATTAAAATAAACCTTTAAGAAATTCTAAAGTTTGATTTTAAGCATCTTAAAGAAACAATAAAAGTTATTTTGAAAAATCCATAAAAGAAAAGCATTTAAAAGCTTGAAATCTGGCTTTAGGGAGAACTCATTACACCAGGGCTAACCCTGATCCAAATCCTCCTTTTGTGTTTGAAAATCCCAACCTGATTCCGAGAATCATTAGAAGACAAGAAAGTTCAGTTAGCCCCAGACCTTTGTTCAGATCACATTCATGTCCTATTGAGTGGATTTACCTAGAAGACTTCCTTTTGATGAACATGTTGAACTCTCTCTAGTTAGAACTACATCTGACAGTGAACTATTGAACCTAGTCCAAGATCCAAAATTCCTCAGAGAACTTGAAATCCAACGAGCCAATTTATCAATTGATCGTTACCTGCAGAACTTAACTCAGTCATTTCTTACCACAGATAGAACACC
Source organism: Pinus taeda (assembly GCA_000404065.3). Classification (NCBI taxonomy): domain Eukaryota; kingdom Viridiplantae; phylum Streptophyta; class Pinopsida; order Pinales; family Pinaceae; genus Pinus; species Pinus taeda. The sequence continues at coordinate 9,533 of APFE030090398.1, forward strand.
TGAACTTTCTGAAACCACTTCTCTTTCTGTTAGTACATCATTATTCCCTCACTCTTCTAAGATTCATTCCACCCCTCCCTTCATCCCTTCACTTCCTCTCCAATCAATCATCACTCAACACCCTACCACTGCCTCTAGTTCTTCCTCCACAACCCAGACACCACCTATTACCCCAACTCCTACCCAACCTAGAATCATGGCCAATAGATATGCTCCCCTGGAGATGCCTGCTGCCCCAGGTGCTATGCCATAGGACTATCAGAGTAAAATCACTACTTTTGATGGCACTAGAACCTACACAACTCAGCAACATACTAAGAAAATGACAGACTACTTTTAACTTCGTGAGATTGACACAACAGATGTCCAAAAGAGAATTTTCATCCAAAGTCTGGCTAGAGAAGTTAGAACCTGGTTTAGATCTTTAATCCCCCAAAGAATATACATTTTAAGAGTCCTTTACCAACAATTCTTGAATAGGTGGGAGAAAAAGAAGGACCTCCTTCAGATTTTATCTGAATATGAGAACCTTAGAACGGGACCTCATGAAACCATTCAGGACTATTGCACTAGGTTCAATAGTGTTTATAGCGCCATTCCAGTCGACCTTAGGCCCCCACCTAGCCTAGCCCTGATCAAATTTCCTGATGGATTTGATTTAGATATGGCTTTCCAGTTAAGAGAGAGAAATCCCCCCACTCTGGAAGAAATGCAGAGTGTGGCAGTAAGTGTTGAGGCTAAACTACTTTCCAAAAGAGCCAAAGCTAGGAATGAGAGAAGAATACCTGTAAAAGAAGAAAGTACCCCGTTTGAACAAAATGTTGATGCTATAGTCAAAGGAATGGACAAATTATTGGATAGAGTTGAAATTATTGAAAGGAAATCTCCCTGGGATGGCCAACAGGCTAATTCAGGGAGAAATCCTAACTTTAGGAAAAATCAAAATCAAAATGCTGGAAAAAAATTCCTGACCAGAATATCAGACCACCTTTCCAAGAAAATTATGCAGAGGCCTCCCACTCAGAAGACCCTGAACCAGACATTCAAATAAATTTAATGGGTCTAGATGATGAAGAAGATGTCTTCCTAACTCAAGACGACTAGGAGTCCCATGTGATACAACAATTCCCGACCAAAACAGGTGAGTCATATGATTTTAGGCAAGGATATGATTCTGCTATCTTTGAGGTACATAAACAGTATAATTTAAGAAGCAGAAAAAATATTGATGCCTCGGATCCAAACCAGAAAACATATCCTAATCAACCTAAAAAGGTAATACAATTCTTGTGACAAAAACACTTCAGATCCTTTCTAAAATGATTCAAGATCCTCCCACCCCACCATAGAAGATGTATATGATAATCTGCCTAATAATGAACAATCTTCCACTTCACTTTCCCCCAAGGAAATAGTGGAAGGATCTCCAAAAATTGTATTAGAAAAATCAACAAAAAATGCTCCAAACTTTGAAAAAGAAGAAAACATAGCTGCCAAAACTCCTAATGTTCAAACAGACAAAACACCTTTGCCATTTAACCTTGGAGCAGAGGTAGCCAAGCTTAAAATTTCAGTTCCTTTGACAAAACTAGTAAACCATGATACCTACAGATGTCAAATAAGTAAAACATTAAATATCATTGATAATGAAGATTCTGAAAATCTCTTTGATGACCAACCCGAGTTAATTTTTGGCCTTGAGGTAAATGGGAAACCAATAGAAGGAGGCATACCACCCTTTTATGTCAGACTTAATATCCATGACAAGATTTTGCATAATTCCATGTTTGACTCTAGTGCCTCGCACAATCTCATGCCCAAGTCTGTTATGGAGAAACCTAATTTAGACATCACTAGACTTGATAGGGATTTATTCTCTTTTGATTCAAGTCAAGTTAGGTGTTTAGGACTTTTCAAGGACTTGTGTGTCTCTTTGGTTCAATACCCTACCAAAACTATACTCATGGACATTGTTGTGGCAGATATCCCACCTAAGTATGGCATGCTGTTGCCCAGATCCTAAGGTGCAAAGCTTCAGGGGTCTCTACAATTAGACATGTCATATGCCACCATATCTGTTTTTGGACAACCAAAGAAATTATATAGAGAATCTTTAATGAAGTATGTAGTGAGTAGTCAAGAGAAGCCTCAAACTTCCCTATTTACTCAGTGCATTCTGACATGGACTCCTTTATTCTCTATAATGATGAAACTAATCCAGAAAATATTCCAAATGATATAGTAGCAGAACCAAAAGAAATTGTAAAAGGAAGGCCAACTGTCCAAATTCAAGAGATATCAAATGACAAAGAAAATCCAGATGCCTTAGCTAAGAAAATTTCCACTACCCTAGATGAAAACTATGAACATGAAATCTTATGGCATTTGGAGTTTGATGGTTCAGTAAACAAATTAGGTGCAGGGGTAGGGGTATGGATTTATAACTTAGAGAATGATCATGCAGAGGGACATGCCTATAGATTAAATTTCAAATGCACAAACAATATGGCAGAATATGAAGCCCTCCTATTAGGTCTTAAATTATTTAAAAGCTTAAGAGCCATAAGAGTGTCAATCATGGGAGATTTTGAATTAATAGTCAAACAAATTAAGGGTACTTACCTAACGAGAGATCCTAGATTAGGGCTTTACCGAGGTACAGTTGCAGAAATCCTTAATACTTTTTTAGAAACCAAGCTTGCAACCATTCCCAGAAAACATAACATGCAAGCCCATAGTATGGCCATGTTTTCTAGCACCTGCAAGTTTCCTTTTCAACCCAATCACCAATATACTGCAGAGGTTAAGCACAGGCCAACTATACCTGATAATCTTAAGAACTGGCAAGTTTTTGAAAATGATAAACAAATTAATCACTTTCTGGCATTAGATGAAGAGTTTTCTAGCACTAATATAGATGTAGATATGGTTTCAGATTTTGATCATACTAATGAGTTAGACATTAACAAATTGGAAGAAAACTCAATAAACATGCTCCTCATAAAAACAGATAATCAAGACTTAAAGCAAATGGATATTGATGAAATAATTGATGATGAAACTGAATTCATAAATCTCAAAGATAACCAATTACCCAAGGGATTAACTCCTTTGGAGGACTAATTTGACTCCAATGATATTTGACTCTACTGGCAAACCATGTTTTCTGATGTAAGAAAGTTTGTAACCTCCTGCCACAAGTGTCAGATCTTTAAAGGAAAACAAAAACTTTTTCCTTTACCTTTGAAACGCATTTCCACAGAAAAACCATTTCAACAATGGGGTCTAGGCTTCATTGGTGAAATTCATCCCCCCTCTTCTGCTCAACATAAATGGATACTAACTGCCATGGATTACTTTACCAAGTGGATAAAATCCATTCCCTCCATACAATCCACTGACACTGTTATCATAGGTTTTCTAGAGGCTAATATTTTGTCCAGATTTGGTTGCCCCAACAAAATTAT
>APFE030090400.1:0-11514 GCA_000404065.3 Pinus taeda
ATGTGTTTCTTTCTCACTACATGACTATGGGCATGCAGTAAAAGAAGCAGAGATTATTATGTCCCTGAAATTGGCCATAGTTCTAGGAAGGCACTATGACCCAAATCAGGTTGCTAAAGAATTTACCACTATGGTTAAAGTCAAATAGTTTACTCATGAAGATGATGCCTTTGATGACCTCTTTCAAGAAGAAGAAACATTTTCACATGACCTACATTTGGCATCATTATTATTGAGCCCGAAAGATATTAATGCTTTTTATGTGTATAGGAATAAGATTATGTTAAAGGTCCCATTAGACCTATTACAGATTGAACAAATAAGAGAACCAAATCCTAGGTTAAGCTTGGAGGGAAGTTCAAAAGAAAATTCTGAAGAAGAGACCCGAGAGAAGTCGACTCATGAGTCAGATCACTTAGAACGATAATCTCAAAATGGAGGAGGAAACACAAATAAAGAGTCTAAGAAAGATACAACTAGAGGTTGCTTCTACTTCATCTCAATTAGGTAGAGGTTGCTTCTTCTTTATCTCAATCAGGTAAGGCTCCAATCATTCACCTGGAACATCAATAGGAGAAATTGAATAAGAAGCTCCAAACAAACACAAATCTTGAGGAAACATCTGAATTGCAAACCCCCAAGAAGACCCAACATAAAGAAAATCCAAAAACAATAGAGAAAGGATCTACAGGTACTCGAGGCATTGAGGTTTCCTTCTTTTCCTACTTCTGAAATTGCCTTGAGAATTGAGGAGACACCTCCATTAGATATATTCTATAGTCCTATTCATAAGGCTATAGTTAAAATACAAAATAAGAAAAGGAAACTTGACACCACAAATGTTACAACTCTAGAAAATGAACCAATGGATGTTGTGTGGAAGGACACCCCGTTGACCCATCAAAGAATCTCACAAATCTATCGCAGTTCGCAAGAGCTTATGCCACAACAACTATCGATAAGGAAACAAAAGTATGAATGTTGCTAAAGGAAAAGGAACAAAAGTTTATGCTGCTTGAATAGAAATTAGCACAAGAAAAAACCAATCAACAAGCAGAACAACAGGTAGCACAACTTCAGAGAGAATTTGAGCAGATGAGATTACAACACCAAGCCAGCTTAACAGAAAAGGAATCTCAAATTCATCAAATGAAAGCCATGGTGGATAAATTCAAAGATAAACGAAAAATTAACGAATTCATTAAAGAAGCAGTCAACCTCAATTCCTTATTAATGCAACAAGAAGAAATACTCTACTAGAAAATCTCGTAGATAAAAATTTACTGTGAGACAAGTTATAAATTGACAAACCAAGTAATTGATATGAGGTTTGAATACGAAGAAATCCACAAAACGGTTTCTGAATTTATCACCTGGCAAGAATTTGAGGATGGCAGAAAGGATGAATTACCAACAGTGGAAGAATCCCACAAAGATATTTTGTTTATAGATTGAGATTCACGGTTGAAACAAGAAGAAAGGGCGAAAATGATAGCAGTAGGAGAAATAAGCAATATAATAGAAGCTGTAAATGAAAACCTCCATGGTGTCAACCTTGTTAAAGAGTGTGTACCTGGGTTTCTACCAAATGTCAAACAACTAGAACAACATTGGAAACAGGAAGCGCAGGAAAAGGAAGAGGCAATTAAGAAACTAACCAGGCTGAATTGGGAGAGATACTAGTAGTTTCTAGTAAAATCACACAACCAGTGGATGACTCTACGGTGTTTAACAACCTATACAAAAAAGATGGTTCCAACTTTGTTAGATGCCATATTTGTTGGGCAATTAAAATCCACAATCAGCCAGCTGCCTCAGCTCAAGCCAATGATCGACATTTGCAACCTCAGAGATCATGTTAGCAGTTTAACTTAGTTCAAGTTCAAAGGAGCTAGTCATTAGTTTAATTCTAGTTTCATTTTTATTTTTTGACCACTCTGAGGAAGGCTGTTTGAAACCTCCTCATCTGTTTTTGTAATAATCTATTTTTGAGGCATGCATTTTAGTATTTAGTACCCTCTCATGCATTTAGATAGGGGTCCAAAGTTTTATCAAAAACACTTTTCAAGACATTACACTTATGTATTTTTGAGAAGGTTTTGATGAAATGAATGGAACATGATATATTTTTCTTTGAATATCTAGTATTCTCTACTGAAATTACACTTCTGTACTCTTAGAGTGCATTGGATTGAATGAAATTGGGTCAATATTGCTAAAGCACATGAGCAAGACCTATCATATATGGTACTTTTATCGTATGATTGTGTTTTATTTATGTATTAAGAAATACTCTTTCTATTTATTGTTTTATGTATGAAAGTCTAAATTATAGTTCCGCATTATTGCACTTATGTATGATGTTTTAGCTCTGATTTTGTTTTGAATACATGAACGATTCCAATATGTGATACAATTTTCTCAATTGTTTGTCTAACTATTTATCCAAAACAATTATCATTAAACGATTTCATATCTTTTGGAAGTTGAATGATCTTTATTACCAATTGCTTTAAGACATCATTGTAGATCACATATCGTACTTTATTCTTGGGTACATTTATAGTTAGATAATGTTAGATTAAGATATATGCATACGTTTATTATTTAGATTAGATTATACTTATTTGGATCATTTCCCGTTACATCCTATATCATCCCATCAACATTATCAAATCAATTCTCTTTGGGAAACTGGTCCCATTATCCCCAGTCGGAGCCAATATACCAAATAGAAAAGGAACTGCTTTCAAGGTCTGGACTGGGTCATTATCCCCCATGTTGTCACAACGAATTTCTAGGCTTCAACAGATTCTCAGGCCTTGTGAATAATCCTGAGACCAATCCACTCATCTTTGAGTCCATCTGGAAATCCATCTCAACCAAAACAAGAGAACTCCATCACACCATTGCTATTTGAAAATGGCAAGGCAACGCTAAAGAACATTGTCACACTTGACAAAATCCATGCCAATTAAAATAAGAGAACCAAGAACACACATGCATGTACCAAGCATGTCACATCTAGCAAGGAAATCACACATGCAAATTGATACCTACAAGTAATCTCACTATAGCTGATTGATCCTTCTCTTCCTTTCTTAATCTTTTATTCCCTTGCCCTTCTTTGTCCTTCCTTTGATTTCCTTGATCTAATGCTAGATTTCTCCAAGAATGCTCTAAGTGTCCAAGAGTGTGAGAGAGAGAGTAGAGAGAGAGAGCTCCAAAAATAAGCTGACAAAAATATTAAACTGACAAAAGGTTACAAACTAATTCTCAGAAGCCTTTTTATTAACGAGGCCTCTATTTTCTTCATTTTCCATTATTTTCATTCATTTTCTTCCTCACATGCAACCTGTGACCTTTCACCTTCCTTTTATTTTCATAAATAAAATGCCAATTAATGCCACTTTGCCTTTCCAAAGCCTTTGCTATTGCCTTTTGCAATTTCCTTAACCATATTAAACCAAATGACCACCCACACTAGGATGTTTTTTCCAACATTCAATGTGGAATACATGTCCCATGGCATTAGTTACTTTTCATTTATTAACTTGATTACATGGAATTTTGACTAGGTTTGTCACATATATGTAAATGGGTTCCTTGATGAGAGGGGTTACCCTGGTGGGAATCACATGGACTCTTAGGAGGAGTGTTGTGTGGGCTCCCCTGAGGGGTAGCGTGAGGGGTCCCTTGAGGGGTAGCATGTGGAGTCCATTGAGGGGTAGTGAAAGGAGTGTTTTGATGAGGAGGGGTCCCAATAAAAGTTGCACCGATAAAGGATGATCCTATAATGGTGGTTGTGTGGTGTCTTCTATGCCTAAATGTTGAGAGACCTACCACACATCTCGGTAATGGGGGGAGGTTTTGGAAGGGCCTAAAGAGACGGGGAGCCTTGGGGTCCCATATGGTGTCACGTATAGTGTGTTCCACTTCGTGTGGTGAGGAAAGTAGATAAGTATCAAAGAAAATAAATCACATACATAAAACAAAGTGAAAAATAAAATGATTAGTTTCCCTTTAATTTATGCTATGTGATCAATCAAACAAAAAAATGGTTTTTGTTTTTCTTTGCGTATGATAAAATATCCTATGCATATCTATTCTCCCTTACCACTCTCAAAGTAATTGAGCCTTGTAAAGATATATTTTATGACGGGTAATAGGGCTACGTCCCAAAAGAACCGGTGATGCTTCAAGTAGACAAAAGAATCAACCAAGGTAATGAATAAGACTTTGGTACTTCCTGCACCTCCACCTATAGGAAAAGGATTCCCTAATATTGGCCACTAAGATACTTTTGTGCCATGTGAGCAGTCGAGGCTTTATCTTCTTAGTAATAAGTTACCAATACTAAACACTATATAGGTTGGGCAGGCCTATATAGTACCACACACACTAGAACTAAGCCGAAGCCCCTCTGAGTCAAGTCCCTAATGTGCTCAAGTAGTCTTTTTTGTGGGATGATGAAGGATTTTAAGTACCCTAAAAATCAACTTCTATGTTTCAAAGATGTAACATGACCATGGTGGCTTATGGGATTCCTACCTCGAATGGTCCTAACCTGAAATATAAATTATTTGATGGTCCCTGTGGGGAAATTTAGTTGGTTCAAGTTATGGTTTCTTTTAGGAGTCTTGCTTCCCTTATTGTGTGAGAATGTAAACAAAAATAAACTAAGTGAAAAAATATCCTGAAACTAGATGCCCTTTTGTATAAAGTTTATAGAAGCTTAGTGTGTGACGTTTAATGTGTGTGCAAGTGGTAAAGTGAACATACAAAGTGTGAGAAGATGTGGATATTTGATGATCCTTTACAATATCCTCTAATTACACTAAGTTTTGATTATTACTTGCTTGAAAAAGAAATAATATGTGGATAATGGGCCACTTACTCTTTTCCTATTACATTATGTGTGCCTAAAGGGAGATGGAAAACACAATTTCTTTAAGAAAGTTTTCATATGCAAGCCTAGGTTCGTCTAAAAGACGTAAGGGAAGCAAATATTACTTTCTTTCTGTAGTAACACTTGGTCCTAGTCCCATAAAATAATGAAATAAAAATTCTTTGCTTAGTAACAAGATATGTGGATAATGGGCCACTTACTCCTTTCCTAATTAAGCTATGTGACTTGTGAAAAATAACAAAGTAATTGAAAATTATATGTGGAATGTGGCCTCTTAATTTTCCCCTTAATTAAGTTATCTGAGAAAAATTATAATGGTTTTTTGTGCTCTCCATAAACTGCGTGGGTTTTCCTATGCTTAGGTGTGAAAACCGCTTGTATTTCTACAACTAAAGTCACACGACCAAAGGAAAAAAACTAAACAGTCAATATTCTCAGTCAAAAATAGGTCCAAAAGTTCCTACAAAAATTCTATAGAGGTAATAAATGAACAATGGAGTGATAATGCAGAGAGAAGGTCCTGCAAAAACAACCATTATATTAAAGAAAGGAAACCAGTGGAGTCACCAAATATGTAGTGGTATGTTTTTGGCTATGGAGTACCAAAGACACCTTCTTTATAGTTGGTTTTTCCCTACAAATAGAATATAGATAATTGGTTGTTGTTAGTCGAAAAACTTGGGTAAACAAAGCATTGTAACTAATGAAAACCATGCATACATAAACATAAATTAAAACTTAAGAAATAAACACATAAATTATGCTTGATGAAGAAAAAAAATCAACAAAGTAATGGAAAAGGGTTCCCTTTATTGACTGCTAAATGTAGAAGAGATACAATAGATGAATAATAAAAAACTTGGAGAGAATTGTTTGAGCAATGGTGCTAAAAAAATCCTCAACAAGGAAGTTCCTTTCCTTAATCTTCATGCAAGATTCTTCTCTCTCTCAAAGAAGTTTGAAGAATCTCTCAATGGTGAAATCCTATTCTCACTAGAATGTTAGATTGTTGAGGAGAAATTTTTCCAGCATAACAATGCTTTACTTCTTGTTTTTGTTTCTCCAATGGCCTGTTTATATAGAATTTTGAAATCATCTTCCCTCTCTTTGTTCATTAATGAGAAAATGACTCATAAGTAGGATAAGAGGATCCCTTAGGGGTTGTATATCTCTAATTTGATTCGAAAATGGTTGTCCTTGACTAGTACATGTTAAGGAATCCCATCTTCCAAGTGTGTGAAGTGCTCTCGGATGACTGACTTATACTTTTGTTCAACTATGCGACTATTGAAGAAACAACGATGTGGTCACTAATTTATGCCTTTGAATGAGCCACGTGGGTTGACTCTATAATTAGAACCTTTGGAGAATTTTTTATTTCTCTATTTCATGATGTTTTTAGTTGGAAATTATTCACTTGTACATTCTGCTAGACAACTTTGGGTGTCATCTGGATTGTACAAATGTGTGTACAATTTTTCTCTGTTAACAATGGACTAAGTTATGTAAGTGATATTGTGTTCATGATATTTGAAGTATGATGAATCACATGTCTGTTGTCCTAATCATAAGACTCTCACTCTTAATAAAATTTTGATGTCAATCTCATATATGATAATGAAGTATCCAATGTTGACATGTTATGAATACGATGGATAGATGTTTCAAAACCTAATATAGCTTGATTTTATGATCTAACAAGTCTGATGATGCATGACAATTATTTTGATAGACAGGTCAATTTTTTGAATAATGATGACTGAAATGGCTTCCCTTTTGGAGGGATAATCTCTTTATAAGATCCCTTCTCCTATTGTCATTTTCATTAGATGTATATGATATTATTTACTATTGAAGTGTGTTTTCTGGACACAAAAAAACAAATATCTAATATTGTTGGTTTGCAACAAGTTCTTGTATGAGAAGAGAGGTTTTTCCTTACTCTAAGACTCAATTGCACAAAAGAAATCCTATTGGTGTGGTTATACCAGTAGGTCACAAAACTGAAGCTTTATGCATAAAATCAGGAATGCATTAGGAGTATGACAGCCCTACAAATATGGAGCAGACATCAGAAAGTTTTATAAGAAAGGAATTTTGAATATTTGACTTACTAGAGAGAATGTGAATGTGTTGAGTAAAATTGTGTTTGCAGGTGATTGGAATATGCATATCAATATGTCATTATGATTTAACCATTGAAGCTAGTGCAAGAAAATATTTGATAACAATTGGAAGGGTTTGACAAGATTTGGCTGTTTGGTATTGATGACCAATGTGTGGAGTTTTGACATGATATTTTATAGTTCATAAATATGCTTTAGAACGTTGACATGATGTTTCATAGGTTTTTGGATTATGGATTGATTGAATCCACAGAAATGAGAAATTAGGGTTTTGACTTGATGACTGATGATTTTCCTTGATGACAGTGCTATGTGGGCATAGTTAATTTTAGTGATTAATGTTGGCATTGATTGTATATCGAATTCATTGGCATGAACACATTAGTAGTATTATAAAAATTTGTGATTCAGTATGAAGTGATGTCACAATGAATGGATGGAACTTGTATGACTCATTCTTGGTATATGCATGGCTTGTCCTTGACATATCCATTCATATCTAGTAGCATAAATGATTCATCATATGATCATAAGGATGACTTGATAAAGTTAGATTGGATAATGCTTGGCAAATAAAAGGTTGTTGTAAATTGGTATTTGGATGTGATCTTCACCTGACGTTTGGTCTGAGAAAATTGTCACAGGGATATTGGCATAATATTTTATGATTTTGATATTAGTTTTGATTTGGCATCTAAGGCTTGACAAGATAACTTGATTGCACAATATTCATTTGTGTAGAGCTAAGCATATTGGTTTGGTCAAGTGTTATGTTTACATAAAACATTATATGAAGCAAGCTCCCCGAGCCTGGTATGTCTACATTGATAGTTATCTTAAGCCAGGATGTTGTTGGTATCCTAAATTTCCCTATTTTCTACCCCATTTCCATCAATATCAACCTCTGTTTTATCTCAATAAAATACCCTTCTTTCCTGCACTAGTAAAAGATAGTTACCCATTCTTGCACATGCTCATATTTTACGTTAAGATTTATTACAACACTTTATTAATAATTTTATATATATTTCATGCCTATTTACATACTTCTTATAACTCATATTGCTTTCAAAGAGTAACCTTGGAACATAGTGTTAATGATGAATGAGTTGACTAGTGCAGGTAGATTCCTACACCGCCATGAAGACTGCCCAAGATTTCCGAGAAGCTAAATCTTCCATGAGGATGGGTCTCGATCCTCGACTCTGAGTCTAACTATTGATGAATTGAAGCAGGATAATAGGTGGTGCGCATTCAAGGATTATTCTCCAAAGTTAGGTTATGGCCAAGCGAAGTTGATGTGTCTTGTAATTGCTGGCCAAGTTTGTAATTTTGGTTTTCTAAGTCTGTTCGGCCGAAGGGCATGAACAAGAAATATCTATAATTAGTGTAAATGGCCTAGATCCGAAAGGGTATATATGATATAGATCATAGGTAGGAAGCTAGGAACCATCGACTGTCATTTTGTTTTATGTAATCTAGTTATCCCCTTATCTCTAGGGTTGGACTGCTCTGTAATGTATATTTTGCAAATAGAGTAATACAAGAGAACCACCATGATTTGCATACACAACATTTAATTTATCTTTGATGTCCATTTGAAGTGCAAGTCTTTTTCATTCCTTAGAAGGGGAACGAGCTGGTTGGCTAGGGCCTAGCCAACCTAGCTCATTTACCCCTCTCACTTTCATTATTCAAAAAGAAGGTGTGGATATTTCATTTGCACCTGTGTGATGTTACAGTTTTAATCTTTATCTTTCAAGTCCTGATTTAAAATATATTTTGTATCTAACATGTAAAACAAATCCATGGTTTGAGAGTAGTTGTGTTTATTTTTCTTATGAAATATGTTTCTTGCATTTACTTTACTCTCATTCTATGTTTTAATTTGTTTTCAATTGGATCGTGCAAGGAACTCTTTCCTACACTAGTGCATGTTGTTGCCTACACTTTGGTCTAGTCATTCATTGCAACAAACAACGAATCACTTACCTGCATATTATTTACAGATATTTTGCAAGTGAATGAACCATTAATTGAGTAACTGTCTTCAGTATTAAAAGTTCATCTTTAAAATATCTGGAAGCAGTTGTACCAAATTATCATATTATACTTGCAAAGAACATAAGCATTTTGGGTGAAGTACCAAAGTTGATCAACACATGCAAAATAATTAGGCTATTGTTTAATTCTTTTAAAGTGATTTTATTTCATGAATTTTATTTCCTTTGTAAATTTTAATGAATTGAAGCATTTCCTTTTTCATAGATAATTTACTTCAGAATTTCATTTACAGTTGCAATTCTTTTTTAGCACATCTTTCAGTTCTTTTGAAAGTAACTTGGGAAGTGAGTGAAGGGAACTCTGCCTCGGTGCAAGAGAAAGTCTCTTGTCATAGAAATAGAGTGCTCTAAGCGCTGAGGCTTAGGTCATCTTCATTCAGACATAAGTCTTCAGCAAGGAAGGTCAAATATACTCTTACACATAAATATTGTACTTGCACTAGTGGAAGTAGATTGCAACAATGCAAGGACATGTTGTTTTTGTGAGAGGAATATCAGAAGGAAGACAAAATATTGCAAGGCCCCATTTGTCAGACTATTGACCATCCATCTGAAGATGAACATAGTATTTCATTCCAACATTTAAGATTGTTTTCACTGTGTGGAATTTATTTACTTGATTTACTTGCAAATTGTCTTTTACATTCTAGCACTAGTGTTGCTTTGGTGTTAATTACCTTTCTGATTGTTTTATGCCTGATTTTGCAAAGCATTTCCTTTAAGAAGTAGATTATAGATAGGAAAAGTTCATACCATTTCTGGCATTGCCTTTGTTTCATCTCTAAGTTTACGAAACCCTCAGGTTGACAATTAAGTGTTGAGGAGTTTGCTCAAGCGCAATTCTTGCACCCAACATTTTGGCGTTGTTGCCGGGGAGGTGATTTGAATTGGTAAGAATTTTCCCTTATTTTGAAATAGGGGTAAATCTATTATTATCTTTTCCTACAGCGTGCTTCTACTGTTTGAAGGAATTTATAGGTGTTGATTTATTTTTTGAAACTTGCAGTTTTTATTTGAATTTTATTTTGTCATTTTTTGAAATGAATGGCTAAAAGAGGTAGGGGTTCGAAGCCCACTAGGGGCCAAAGAAACAATGTCTAATATGAAACCAAAACTCACATTGGGCCTTCTTTTGCAGGCAGAAAGTCCAAAAAAGCTGAGACTCATCACGTAGGAACAATCCACTTAGGCCCTAGTAGCAGTGGTTCAGGTGTGACACAGCCCATAAAGGGGAAGAAGGGGACCATTGGAATCCATAGTCAGCTTTCTCAGCCTGTTAAGAGAAGTTCGGGTGGAAGAACAAGAATGGCAGATATAGAAGACAATGTAGAAGGAAGTGGTGAAAATTAGGTAAATGAGGAACAATCCACTTTCAGATTCCTAATTGTGGATCCTGATACACAGGTACAAATGAAAAAAATTTCACCATCATCTCTTCCTCATTTTTATGGTAAGGTACATGAACACGCAAAATCTTTCTTTTTTTAGTTTGATATTTTGTGTAGGAGTTATGATTATTTTTCTGATGCCCAGAAGCTAAAGTTGTTTCCTGTAACCCTCAAGGATGCAACACTCCGTTGGTTCATGGGACTAGGAGGAAACACTATATCTTCTTAGGAGAAAAGGAAGAGAGTGTTCTTGTCAAAATATCAGGAATATTGTAAAACTAGAGATATTCAAGATGAAATGTTTACTTGCAAAATGATGATGAGACTTTAGACTACTTGGAGAGATTCCTGTAAATCCTTCAAAGGTCAAAGCACAAATTTGATTTAAGTACCATTAGAACCTTGTTCTTACGTGGGCTCACTGATGATGCTAGAAATAATTAAAATCTGTTAGGACAAGGGGATATTGCTCAAATAACTTTTGATTAGATATGTGACTTTTGTAGGAAATTCTCAAGGAATCAATATAGATCTCGTAAAGGAATTCAAAATAAAAACAGAAAAATCGAATCTACTGATGCTATGATTATTGGATTAAAAAACAAAATGGACAATATGAAAATTGAAATAATGAATACGGTTAGTAAGCAAATTGACTCTTTGAAGTTTAAGCAGAAACTTGTAGAAGAGCAAGAGATATTGTCTATTTTCCTAAATGTAGAAGAAAACATCCTTTAAGACAATGTCCTCTAGATATTAAAGAAACTAATAAATGTGCAATTTGTGAAGATAACTATGGTACAGATAAATGTCCCTCTATACCTCGGCTGAAAGTTGTATTGGAGGGGGGGCAACCTGAAGCTGAATCATTGCATGCTATTGGATCAAGTGGGAATTGGCCTTAGGTAAGTGTAGGTATGGTTCTGTTGATGCCTCGAAAATCGCTGCAACAACATTGGGGGATAACCACCCGGTCCGGACCTTAAAAGCAGCTCCTTTTCCGTTTGGTGTGGTGGCTCCGACTGTTC
>APFE030090404.1:0-34824 GCA_000404065.3 Pinus taeda
TAAATCCTTAGTCTTCGCATTATGGGTTGATAGGATAACACAGAAGGCTTCCATAGGAACCTCTCCGTTCAATCTTGTGTATGGAAAGGAAGCAATATTGCCTACAAATATCGTTCTACCCTCTTTAGCCCTAGTACAGTTCATTGAAGAAGCTCCCTCCTCTTCTATTCAGCTCAGATATGACCAAATCCTAAAACTAGAAGAAGAGAGAGAAAAGGCCAAGGATACCCATGCCAAACACCAGCAAATAATCAAAGCAGCTTTTGATTCAACTTCATCAGGGTCAAAACAATTCCAAGTTGGCGATCTAGTTCTGAAATGGGATAAAGCCCATGAGGACAAGGGCAAACACACCAAGTTCCAAAAGTTGTGGCTTGGACCATTTTAGATTTGTGAGAAAATAGGCCATTCGACCTTTCTATTGCAAGATTTAACAGGTTTGAGGGAGTCTCTCCCTGTAAATGGCCTTATCCTGAAAAAGTTCTTCAATTGAGAAGGTGACCCCTTCTCCCTTTTTGTTTCCATAGAATTTTTCTTAGTTTGTAGGTTTTAGGAAATAAAGTTTAAAGGCATATTCCATTGACTTTTCACTATATTTGAAAAGGTTGTCTCATAGAATTATCATAAATATTTGCTTTCAAGTAATAGAACTTTCAACCAAAAGGGATAATTTTGGGAAATTAGGTATCATTGTATTCTGAAATCACAAATTAAATTTGATCAACTCCTCCTTAGAGCATAAGAATAATGAGAGTTATTTTCTCTTTTCAAGTTGGTCCCAAAAGGTTATTAATATTAGAAATGGAAGTCAATTCAATATGAGCATCTTCAACTCCTAACCTGTCATCCATCAATTCTCAAAGAAGTAATTGTCCACCCCATTCATTAAAAATGATGATTTTTCAGAATGTAATTCTAAAATATAAAGATATTAAAGATAAGAGGTCTTATTACAAGCCTGCTTACCATGTTCATAGGGAAATAACTTAACTGACATTACCAATACTGCCTACCAAAACAAGGTAATGGCTTGAAATTTCAAGGCAAGGAGTCTCATCACGAGCTAGCTTGTTCAGTTAGACTACTACCAGTGAATGGCATTGTCAATAGCTGGCCACCAAACCAGGACAATGACTTTTTATCTTGTCAATAACAGAAAAAAGAAAGATGAACAAAATATGAAAGCATGTCTTGAATTCTTTCTGATAATCATACTCTTAATTGAATGGGACAATGGACAATTACATGGTTAAAAGGTATCCGTGTCGAGACTATAAACGTTTGCTGGCAGCAGAGGCTCTACCTATGACAGGCGAGTTTACTATAAAAGCTGATTTGGAAGGATGTTTCTATTTTTATCATTATAAACCAACAAAGGCCTATTTGAAACTTAAAATATATCAATTTTAAATTAGCAAAAGGAGGAAGTTAGCAAAATTACTTTTATGATATTCAGAATGCATAAATACCTAGTTATATCAGAATTTTTTTTTATAATTGGAACTCTATTTTCAAAAAGTTTTAAAGTATTTTTTGATTTTCCCAGAGATAACTAGTTCTTCCAGTGAATCGCCAATTGTTGTGCATTGCAAACAACCCCCCATTTCATATTATTTTTATTCACAAAAACATTAAAATATGAAATGGGTCCCTTTAGAAATAAAATTGATATCAAAACTTTTCTTTCTAAAAAGTCCGATAATCAAAGGAGCGCTTACAAATGAACCTTAAAAGCAATATTTATGCAAAAGCAGAAATAAAGCGAATATAAGGTTTTTGCGATAAAGCGATCACAAGATCGCATATCGCAAAAAACATAAACAATGCACCAAATGACATATGGCCTTCCCCCGATGCGATAAAGCTATCGGCGATATCGCAATCGGCAATCCCCTTATGTGCACCACTAATACACCGCATGGTAAAGCCCCGATGCGATAAAGCTATCGGCGATATCGCAATCGGCCCCACTCCTTTATTTTTGTAAACATATGCGCATATGCCTTTTCGCCGATACGAAATCGCAATCGACAATCGGCGGATCCTCTTGTCTCATCCTTAATGCGCATATGCCTTTCGCCGATGCGATATCGCAATCGGCGATCGGCGATATTCAAATCATTGTTAAAGCCATTCATGCGCTCCCTTCCGATGCGATGCGATAAGGCACGGTTCTCAATGCAAAAGCCGTTAAAGTGATTGGAAAGCCCAATTTATTGATAATTAAGGCATAATCACTCCCGCTTGGCCGCCCATACACCCATTGCATGCTTTAAGAGATTTTCAACCAAATTTGGGAATAATGGGCATTTATAAGGTGGCAGGCCCTATACGGTTACTTAATGAATCTCTGTCCTGAGACCTGCCATAGATTGTCTCCGCGCCATTTGATAAAAGCAGAATATATTAACGTTCATCTTTTACATTTTATCAACTCTGAGTTTTACTATTATCTCTGTGTTATGTCGAATTCTCTTCTCTGTGCAGAATACAGTTTTACAAAAGGATTCGGACATGATGGGTAAAAAGTCCAAGAAGGTTGCAGGTGCTTCAAATCCACCAGCTGCAGGGCAATCGGTGCTAAATAGCAAAAAAAGCTTAATATCCGACACAACATGCGCAGGCCTAGCCAGGACAACTTGGCAAGGAACTTATGATTTGATGGAGGCTGAAAAACCAACACAGACAGCAGAAGAAGCAACCGCGGATTCACCAAAAAGGTCGGAAGGTTCTCTTAAGGATTTGGCAGATTCCTTCCTCCATAGGATTGCAGCAAGGGAGAAAATTCTCCCGTATACTGATGTAGTCAAATGGGCAATTGAAGAAATCCCCATCACTGATAGAACTTTCATCACAAAGGATGGGAGAAGTTTGGGTCATTTAAGCCTAAAGATTTGAGGCAAATGTATCATTTGCCTAAGCCAGAGAAGATATATAATAGCGCCTTAATGAAACAATTTGCAAGCGAATACGAGATCGAGTCTGAACCTATCAAGGAATGGAGGCAGAATCCAAATAAACACAAACATGAAGCCTCCGGTAGTACTCAGTCGCCTCTTTGTGTTCTCCTTATTGCTATGCTGGTATAATGATGTGTAGATTGTGGGGTTTGCATGACTCTGCCGTTTTTACCATTGAAATGGTTCCTCTCATGGAAGCGGTAGTAAACAGCACTATTATGGATTGGGCCACTATTCTTTCAGATAAGCTAGCATTAGCTGTCAGTGACTTTAGGAACAAAACTAGAGTCACTGAGAGGAAAATTCCCTTGTTCTACTACAGTGCATATATCTTGGATACTTTATGTTTTAATTCTGAATTCCCTATTCTTGGCTGGAGGTGGACCGTACAGGACCCCTCGCCCATTCATATTTATCATCGCAAGATGTGGAAAAAATCTTATAAAAACCACATGTATCAGATTTGCAATGGTTTCATGGTTCCTGTATATTATGCAATTTTTGATAAGCCTATTCCGAGGATATCCTACCTAGCCTCTTTTGATTTGCCTGCGGTGGGTAGTTGGTTTGGAGAGGAATATTTCACTTATATTAGAGTCTTTGGCAGCGAAGCCAACCCTCATGTCCTTCCTTTATATGTCCCTGATAAACTATTAGCAAGGGAGATTGCTTACCAAATTACAGCGGAAAGCACCACCCAGACTCTTAAAAAGGAGAAGAAAAGGGGATGGCCTACTTTTCCCTTCAGATGTGGAGTCTTCACCCTGCATGATTTAAAACATGCGGAAAAGGAGGCCAAGAAGATGCAAGCTCTAAATCTTGCCACAATTCCAAACAGAGCGTTTGACCCAAAGCGAACTGCATATGCCGCTTTGGAACATGCCAAATTAGTGACATTTGATCATAAGGAAGATATGTTCGATGATGTTTTCTCTGCAGCCAAATCGATATTTCAAGCCAAACAGCTCGCTAAGATGCGATACAACGATGAAAATTTAGTTGAGTTTAATAAACTCAGGGAGGAGAGGTTGCAAACTCTGCCTCTAGATTTATTAATCCCAACCAAAGCAACATCATCAAGCGAGCCTGGCCAACAACAGACAAAGGAACCTCTTGATACAGCAAAGACCAATAATAAAGAGCAGGAGGAGCAAAAAAAGAAAGATCGAGAAGAGAAGCTGAAAAAAGAACAACAAGAGCGCTTAAGGAAAGAGCGGGAGGAGCGCTTAAGGAAAGAGCAAGAAGAGCGCTCAAAGAAAGAAGAGGAAGATAGGCAACGCAAAGAGCACGACGACAACCAGCAAAGGGAGCAGGCAGATATGCGGCAGAAGGAACAGGAGCAGCGAGAGAAGGAAAAACAAGAACAACTGCTAAAGGATTCCCAGTCTAAACAAACCACCACCGATACTAATAAAGGTGTTGTCACAGACCCTGAATTGCAAAAGGAATGGCAGCATTTCAGCACCATTATCGGTGGAGGTAAAGAATCACAGAGTACGGATACTCCTAAAAGCAGCAGTGTATAGGATAAAACCTCATCTCAGGCTTTGAGCGGAACCAGCGGCCCACCAAAAACAAAGGATGTGGAAATAATTCTGAAAGGTCCTAGCGACCAAGTCACTCTACAAGTGGAAGATATTCCTCCTTTGAATGTCTTCTACAGCCCAAAGCATAGAGCTGTGGTAAAGTGATCGAGAAAGAGACAAACGCTTGATCAACCTTCCATCTTTCCCGAACAAACAGTCATGGGCAATGTAGTGTGGAAGGAGAAACTGGATCCCTCCGATGATCTAACCAAACTGTCACAATATGCTGGAGCTTATTCAGCTGCTACTATCGACAAGGCATCGGAGGTAAGTCTTTTATTAAAGACTAAAGACCAGGAAATTTCCACTTTGCAAAAAGAGTTGGTAGATATAAAACAAAGGGTAACACAAGCCGAGGAACAATTAGCAGAACAACAACAAATAATTAGCCAATTGGCTAAGCAATGGGATGAGGAGAAACAGAACATCAATCAGGCAGCAATCCAGAAACATAATGAGTTGAAGGAGGCTTTGGAGCAATTAAAAGCGGTGAATGAACAATTATTGAAAACCAAAGATGAGCATATCGCCCAGATTACAACCCAGCTGAATAATGTTAAAGGAGACTCGCAGATAATGGAATTTAGAAAAGAGGCAACGTTAATCAACAATGTGCTTATAGCACAAGTTAAACTATTGGCTCAATACCTCTCTCAAGCGGAACCACTCTGCGAGTTAACTACAACTGTGAATGAGTAGGTAGAAAAGGCAAGAGATGAATTGAATCAAGCCGATGAAGCTATCACAGCACACCTTGAATGGCAAGATTCAAAGTCGGGAAAAGACTCCAATTTGCCAAGAATACTTGAAGTTCATAAGAACATATTATTCACAGAGTGGCATACACAGGTATTGAAGGCAGAAAGAGCAGCTTCAAGGTGCGCATTGACTTCTAACAATTTGATTGATCTAGTTAATGATACACTCTACATAGCAAACATAGTTTCCCAGTGTACACCCGGAAAGGTAACTACAACAAATACATTGGAACAAACATGTTATCCAAAGTTAGAAAACAGAGGAAGGTTAATCGCCGGGGTTAACAGTTTAAGCATAGAAACATATTGGCATTTCCTTATCAAGCCTCATGAACAAAGAGCCGCCCTCAAATGCTTAACCGATGCCATTCAATGCATGATCCCCGACATCCAAGATGCCACCTTTGCCGCCCAGCTTAGTTCACGGATCAACAAACCTCCTGATATTGAGCCAATGCTTTCCATCAATCAACTAAGGTTCAAAGATAAACAACTGACAGAATGAGTCATCTTCCAGCTCCTCAGATCGTCAGTGGAAATAGCAACAAGAAGTTATTGATATCAGAATAATTAGCATTTTTGTTTTGTAGATATTTAGACTAGTTTAGTATTTATAGACCCTTTCATGTCTTTAGAAAGGGTCGTAAAATTCTGTAATAGACTTAACAGACTGAAGTTTGCACTATTGTGCTTCAGCCTTTATTCTTTTATGAAACTCGACCAGTTGCTTTTACTTTAATGGAGAAATTGCTTGATTCAGTTGTGCACTATTGTCGTTGATTGAGGAATGCTTATGTGTTAAAACAAAAGCCAAACATAGCGATTGATATTTGAGATCGGCCTACAGCTCAAATGGTACTTTTATCTTTGTCTGAAGTCATGCTTTGTATATGAATTGTTATGTTATTATCTTGCTATTGTTAATTGTATGCATGCGCTATAACGGCTAATCTTGTTCATTCCACTATTGGATATTTATATGATATGCCTTTACTTTCAATCATGTATATGTTAATGATATAGATGTGCAAAGTGTAGTAATATCGCTTTAAATCGCTGCGCTTAACTATTTAAGCACAGCAATCATAAATAATTCAATATCTATGTCTTAAGGATACAGACATCTATATGCTTATCTTTCAGATATAGAGCATCAAAAGCTACGCTTTAGAGTTTAATAGATTCCCGGGATAGTTTCACTTATTTATATTTTCTTAATAGTATTAGTCTTTCGCCTATCACTAGTGTTACTTATAAAACATTCATTCATCCCATTTTATCTATTACTGGGAAATTGGTCCCATTATCCCTAGTCGGAGCCACTATCCCAAACGGAAAAGGAGCTGTACTAAGGTCTGGACCGGGTGGTTTCCCCAATGTTGTTGCAGCGATTTTCGAGGCATCAACACATTGAAAGCAAGAGCACATGACATCATCCTATGAAGTTTGAAAGATAACTGGAATAAAATTCTATGGTAGTCATCATTCGAATTAAGTAGTTGTTAAAAACCTCATTGGAAACATGAGTATTACTTTTGGGTAGTAGAATGCCATCTAGTGTAGATCTCATCATACATCATTACGAAAAGAGAATTTTCAAGATGAGGATAATCAATATCCTCCGTTGGAATATTCAATACAAGGTTCATCTCTTGGAAAAGGAAAATTTCTTGCTAAAATATTCCACCTTGGATGGGATTCACTTTTTAAAAGAATGATGGTATAATGACAAATAAATGTAGCTTTTTGAGATGGTTGAAGTACTTTCAATTAAGGGAAATAATTTTTTGAAGGAATTTTAGAAGACCAAAATAAGGAAATGGGTATGCTGGCATATGTTTGATAGCTTAAGTCATATAGTTCCAAATATCAAAGGAAAGGTTTCCCTTTTGTTGAAAATATGCATGAACACATGATTCACATATTGACTAGATGAAATCAACATAATATTTCCTCATATGAAATATGAGGGTGTTGACAAAGATGATGGAACTATGATTGGAAGTTCCTGGGAAGAAATATGTGAATAGAGAAAATAGGAGATCATGAAAGATGAAGTTATGGTCCCATGTAAAATAAAATCAACATCTGATGACTAGTAGAATTAACCATGATATCTCTATCGGAAATATATAAAGATCTTGGGAAAGTCTTGAAATAAATAAGACCCTTGATGCCATGATGAAGACCTATCACAAAAGGTAATTTTGATTTTATGGTCATTTTCTATTTTTAACTATATATGGATGAGCTAACACAGAGCTACCAAAAGAGAGTTGTGAATGTCACCTATAACTTGTGCTCATGTGATAGGATGGAAGATCTTGAAGAAAGCACTATAGGAAAAGGTAGTTGTATAAAGAAAAGCTAGATGTGGACTAGAAGATCACTTTTCAATGATGAAAAGGGATGACATGACTGACCTGGGTCGTGAGTGAAATCGATGGATGGTTGATTCCTTACAAGGAAGTCCCAAAATATGAATGCTCCATAATATTAAAATGAAATTCATGACATCAAAAATGGAGGAGCTCTACAATTAGTTGAAGGTCTCATCATCTCCACCAAAGAAGAGATAGTTTTTATTGAAATAGGTCCCCCTTTAAGAGGGAACTTGGAAGCAAGTTTTTGGTTAAGAAGGAAATTGGAACGAAAGTTCCTAACTAAGAGGGAGCTTGGACAAGTCCTTGGTTGAGAGGGAGATTAGGTGAAATCCTCTTATAGGAATGGGTACATTACTTCATAGAAATGGGTATATCCTCCCTAGTTGAGAGGGAGAGATAGGCACATCATTCTTGTCTTCACTTGGGAAGAAAGAATGTAGGATTGGTTAAGCATCTTGAATCTTATACTCTTTGAGGACGTGGTAGGGCATCCAACATAAGAGTAGTCATAGGGGACTGATATTATTTTAAGACTAGGAATCCAATATAAGAATTTTCCTAGAAGAACATACCCTATGAACACTTGGGTTGGGTATATACCTTGAGAGACAATGATGATGGTGTTTATAAATCATTGGTGTGACCAACATTGTGCCCTGATCTTGTGGAGAGATAGAGTTCCTAGTTAAGGACTTTCTATGTGTTGTAGTTGATGCAACACCCTCTAAAATTTTGGCTTACACCCAATTTCAGAGCCTTCCTTGATCTTGTACATTGTTGTCACAAACATTAGAGCTTATTTTAGGACCTCTCTTGTATTTTTTGTTCCCTTTCTCATGTTGGGTTAACTGTCTTATTTTGGCATGTTTGGCTATCATGCAATGTTTACAAGCCTATTCTAATGGTTTCAAAGGTTTTTCTTTGTGTATATGAGTTTTTCCAACTATGTAAACATCTTTCACACTCATTCATAAAATTTTGAGCATTGTCGCACAAGTGTCGTCACGGTCATCCCAAAGTCTATCTTAAGTGTTTCACTTGTTGTACCTTGTAGTAAAGTTGTCGCATGGAGTGAGATGATTTTTCCTATGTCTAAATGATCTACTCTGTTGTGCTCTCAAAGTATTTTAAGTGTGTGATCAAAGTCAAGGTTCCTCATAGTTTCACACCTTTCTCACTAATCCCACACTTGCCCATTTTTAGAAAATTTCCCGATCGAGAAACCTAGCTTCATCGGGAGATTCTGAAATGTACACTACATAGTATCAACCCTCTAACTATGACCCTTACACTTAGCACTAAATAATGCACAATTCCTCTCTCTCAGGACTACTGCATTGTGCAATGTTTGTGCCCAAGCCCCGACCTTAACCTCTAGATTTATGCAATCATGTCCTCTAGCCCGGCTTAAACTGTGTAATTCACATCCTCAAGCCTCAAGATCATCCCCTGAGTCCTCTAACTATGCAACTATGTAGTATCCAAACCTTCCTTGACTCCAAGAACTATGCAATTAGCTCTCCCATTTGCTCCAGAAAGTGCATAGTCTTGTCCCTCATACATGCCTAAGCTACTCACTGTGCAGTCTTAGACCTTTATATTTTCCCCTAGCTATTGGAACTATGCACTTCGTAGTCATTAAGTCCCTATTCCCACCTTGTCACATGTTTCGAGCTTAGTCAGTGGATCATAATACATCATATTAGTCTAGGGTGTTTTCAGATTAATGTCGAGTTGTCATGAGTGAATTGTAGGAACATGTACCTTACCATGTCATGAATAGATGATGGATAAGGAGAAGAAGGAGGGAAACATGCTTAAATACTCTCTTGTAGGTAAACATACGACTTAATCAATTAAGATAAATCGAAGGGACATTATTTTGCGACCACTATCCAAGACTTGAGATCATTAAATATTCTTCATCACCAAGCCATGCAGAGGTGAGAATAAATCATCTTCAAGAATACATCTAGCACTTAGCAGCAACAATGACTTGACATTACCACATCATCAAGCAGTCTATGTTAACAGTGTCATGTCATGAGTGGTCATACACCACATCACTATTGTGGATTATATTGTATTCAAAATGTATTGTAAAGGAGAAATCCAAAGGACACACATGGAATGTAAAGAGTCATGTAAGTTGAAAATTCATAGGAAGTCAAACAATAATAAGGGTAGTCAAAGAATCACCATTGGTTATATCTACTCCCTCCTTGTATGAGAAAATGACTTTTCACCTTAGTTCCTCCCATAAGGCATTAGAGAGGTAAGCTAATTATTTGAGAAGAAAGAAGTGGCTCCAATGCTCCACTACTGGAGCTAGTGATGTACTTTTTAAACACATGTCTTGGAAATTTTACTTAATAACATAAGCCTTCAAGGCCAGCATGTCCTTCATGCATGGATTATGAATTTTTGTAAGATTATTTTGTGGATGTTTGTATTTCATGTTTGCTTTCACATGTGCTAAGATAGTTGAACTATTTCAGTTAGTTTAGTACTTACATTATTGAGAATGTGTTATAATGGTTGTTATTGTTGTCCTATCCTTATGGACAATTATGCAAGATGTTAGATAGATATTTCTTCATTTACTAGTTCTAATGACTATCACATACGATGTGGACTATTCTGCTAGATGTTATAAGGATCCTTTTTGTTCATTTGTGTCTCTTCTTGGGTGGTAGTATTACCTCTTGCTTAGAGGATCACTTTTCTACCCTCTCTGTAGTAGAATAAAATTGACACAGTTGCAACTAGACACTCACTAGGCACACCTTCATGCTTTTTGAAGATGTTATTTCATCCCTCTCTCTTGCTAATAGTTAGAGCCAAGGAAAATATTTAAAGATTCAACAACCATGCCTTTTTACCAGATGGGACTCCTACACCAAATGGTGTGAGGTCTAATTGGGACTTCACATTGAGGAGATACCATGAATGTTTCTGGGTCCAGCACCATCAACATTATTAAGGCTAGAAGGAGGGAAACCAATTTTTTTTGGAATATAACCGCATCGATCCCAACATCTCATTTTCTGGTCAAGAAGACAACATTCATTGCACCTCCCCTACTCGTTATTTTGAAGTTGTTGACTCTTCTCAATCCAATTCTAAACAGACCTGTGAAATCCCATACAATCATATTAAGGACGTTCATCCTATAACCTATCAGTTTTCCAAAATTGTTGGATTAATTCAGGGAGTACTCAGTCTTTTTTATTCTCCAAAGAAGAACAAGACCACCCCCATAGGGATAGTGGTTTCTACTCTTGAAAATTTTGTTCTTGTCACCCTTGAAGAATTATCACACACTATGGATAATGTAGAACATCCTCCAATATTTCACGGTGATGATGGAGATAACATTGTACTCTTACACAAAAAATTTGTGAGTCAGGCGAAGAAGAGCCATTAGATTCTGACAAAGAAGAGGAGGAGAGAGAATAAGGAGTGATGGAATACCAATATCTGGACTAGATGACTCAGGGCCCACTTGCACTTCTGGGTGTTCTACACAAGATGCCAAAGAATTCAGAGAATCTCTTAGAGAATTATGACCCTAACAAGACAATGAAGGCTGAACACCATTTGGACAACTTTTACCTACATCTGGAAACACTAGAGGTACATCACAATGATGTTTCATGTAGACTTTTTCCATGTACCTTTGATGGTAGAGGATTTTTATGGTATCACAAAATTCCTCCAAAGTCCATCCAAAATTGGAGGGGGCTTGAGAAAATATTCCTTGAAATTTTTTCTTGTGATAAGACCCCTGCCATGTTGTTGAATAAGTTGGGTAATCTTAAGATGGAGAAAAAGGAGAAAGTGAAGGATTTCAATCATAGGTTAAGACACATCTTGAATAAATTTCTAGAAAACATGAAATCTCATGACTCCATCACAATTATTACACTTCTGGCTTGCCAACAAGCATTACACAGTTTTTGAAGCGAACTATGAGACAAACATTAGCGGAAAATCATGAAGAGGCTATCATGGTTCAGAATTACTTCCATGTGATTGGAGTCATCATGGACAATGAACCAACAAAAGACTCCAAAGGCACAGGTAAAAGGTCTCATGCCTCCTTGAGCAAGGCCAAACTAAAGGAACCATATGATCTTGAAAGCTTGAACTGTCTTATCAAGACTTTGTCAAATGAGATGGAAGAGCTCAAACAGAGGTCAAGCGAGACCACTGTGAATAACAAGCCTCCTAGATTCAACCTATTCAGAAGGACTACAACTTATGGCAGTAGCAACAACCAACCGATAAATTCTGCATAGAGGTCCAATTTTGTATTGAATATTAAAAAATTGGGCATAGATAAATACTGTGTGTATCATCAAGAATATCATTGAAAGAAAAATTACCCATAGTGGAATTAGGACATGAGCATGCTTGCTACACATCTTGTTGGTGTGGTAATGGATGAGGAGATGAATGAGCCTACAAAAGGAAAGGAAGAAGGTTTTGCAGTAGATAAAACTCCAAGTGTTGGGCACGCAGTAAACATGTTCAATTCCATACTGACAACCAAATAGAATATTTTCGCCCAAAAGAAGGCTAACTGACTAGTACAACCTGAGAAGCCAAGGGCCATCAACTACAGTCAAGTTTCCAAAGCAGAAACTTAAAGATAATTTGTTTAGTAAAATTTGTCCTCCTGTTAGCTCAATGTAGAAAACTTAGAGTAAGTATGGGAAGAATTCTCAATGAAAAGTACTTCCAAAAGAAGTAAGGACAAAATCATCACTCCTAAAGCCACAAATGAAGTTATATCCCCAGAAACATTGGCCATTCTTCCCATTGTGGAATACAACATGGTTGATGACATGAAGAAGGTTTGTACAAACATTTAAATGTTTGAGTTAACAAATATCACAATCCACCAGGACGTCCTCTTACAAGCGTTTGGGCAATCCTCCATAAGTAATGATTCTTCTTCAAACAACGGATCTGGTAAGTCTTATGGTTCTCTTGAATCTATACTTAACAATTTAAAAATGGATGCCAATACACTCTGCCCCCATTTCTTTTAACTTTTGAAATCTCTAATTTCAATGTACACAATTTCTTAGTTGATTCTGGTGCATCAGTGAATGCAATGCCACTATATTTCTCCAAGAAAAACAATGCAAAATGGGACAAAATAGATGAAAAGATTACTTAGCTAGAAAGAACTCATGTCCATGTAATTGGTGAACTCATAGATGTGATCATTTTATTATAATACAATGGAAAAGTCCACCAATGTATCAACCTTAGCACTGAATATTTTCCCGTGGTTGTTAGAACTGTGCACTGTGTAGTCACAGAGTCCCTATTCCTATCCTATCACCTTTTTTGGGCCAATTTGGTGGATCAAAATGCATCAACTTAATCTAGGGGATTTTCAAATTGGTGTTATCTCGTCATGAGTGAATTGCAAGAAAATGTACCTTATAAGGTCATGGAAATATGATGGAGAAGGAGAAGAAGGAGGGAAGCATGCTTAAATACTCTCTTGTAGCTGAACTTACAAGTTGATCGATCAAGAGAAAGAGAAGGGACACTAGTTTAATACCACTATCCAAGACCTAAGATCATTGAAGATTCCTCATCACCAAGCCATGTAGAGGTGAAAAGAAAGCATATTCTAGAAGACATCCAACACTTAGCAGCAACAGTGACTTGACATTACCACATCATCAAGCAGTCCATGTGAGCAATGTCATGTCATGTCATGTCATGAGTTGTCATATCCCACATCACTATTGTGGATCATGTATATTGTATTCAAATTGTATTGTAAAGTGGAATTCCAAAGGACACACATGGAATATAAAGAGTCATGTAATTTGAAAAGTCATAAGTAGTCAAATAGTCATGAGGGTAGTAAAAAATGTCACCCTTTGTATATATACTCCCTCATTGTATGAGAAAAGGAATTTTCACCTTGGCTCCTCCCGCAAGGCATTAGAGAGATAAGCTAGTTCTTTGAGGAGAAAGGAGTGCCTCCAATGCTCCACTAGTAGAGCTAGTGATGTACTTTGTAAACATGTCTCTTGGAATTTTTATTTAATAACAAAATTTGTCAAGGCCAACACCTTCATGCATGGAATATGAATGTTTGTAATAGTTAAGAGGGAGTTTTGAAATATGTAACTAGTTTCAGACTTCATAGTGACACATGTAATTATTATTTTAATTATTTTATGTAATGAGAAATATAAATATATTATTTTTAATATTTAGGAATGGGTTTGATGTTCAAAGAAAATTATTTTTAAGTCAAGCTACACATTGTGAGCTCCTAGGTCTTGGCATTGAGTCTACAAGTCATTAAAGTCATCTTCATGTATGAAAGAACTATTTGGGGGATGTTACATATTGTAAAAAAATTTAATAGAGTCAATGTTAGATTCAAAACACCCTCCAAGACCTCATCACGAACACTACATCAAGTTGGCCTTCAAAAAAGGAGCAATCTACCTAGGACAAGTCAAACTAGGTGTTATGTCAAGCTGGCCTACAACCCTAGGTTAGGAAGCCTATATATAAAGGAATTCAACCTCAATCCAACCGGAATCAATCAAGCAAAAAAGGAGTTCTATATGAGGTATAAAGATACTATAATATCTAGTGAAAAAGGAAAAAGAAAGGTCGAAGAAAGAGGAAGATTCCTTAAACACCATTTTAGAAAAATCTCAGACATGCAAAATGAGACTAGGGCATCAATAGGACCAAAATACATTCATCATCACTAACCGAGTTTTTGGATAAAAAAAACTCTCCTTCTCAAGCCAACCTGTCAAGGAAGTAAGTTGAACACAAGTGAAGAAAATATAAGATGATGATACCCATGTTTATGAACACATTTAGTGTCCTGGGGTTTATGAATAAGAGAACGAAAAGTGGCATAAGAGGTCGAAGATTACAGTGAAGGTGTAGGTCTAAAATCATGATGTAAGTAAGTGACTTGGGTTGAATTTGCTAGAAGTGAAGTTCTTCAATAAGGATTGTTACTTGGTCTTGGAGGGGCCATTTGGTTAAGTGTCTAGGTCTTGGAATTCTTTAATTGAAGATTCTATAAGAAGAATAATTCTTGTGGGGTTTCCTCTTAGACTAGAGAGGTTTTGGCCTTGGTTGATTGCCTACATATTTTGTCCTTTTTATTATTGTTATTTATGGTTTGGTACTTGTTTGATTAAGAAAGAAACTAATAATAATTAAGTGAAAGTGAAGCTAATTAGGTGAAGTGAAAATGTACCACAATTAGTTATAAAAGTAAGAGAATCACACACGTTGCTACCCCTATATTTATAAACACAACGAAGCTCAATCACTTGAGAGTAGATTGTGGACCATGGACAAGAAAAAAAGAATATGTCTCCAAATATGAAGAACAACAAACCAATAAGAAAGATTTCAGATTCATAAGAACCCCTTTGTTTACTGGCCGAGAAAAGTGAAGAATTACCAGGTTCCTATTGCACATGTTGTGAGGATGATGCTCTTGATATTGATGGGTTAGAAGAGGATAATCAATTTATTGAGATTGATGTTTCAGATAGAAGTGAAGGTAATACTTTCGGAGAGGAAATTAGAAGGTAATCCTTTTAGAGAGGAAATTAGTAATAATGTTGGAGAAAAGGAGAGAGAACTTGAATATCAGAGTAAAGTTATCACAACATTGGGTATAATACAAGGGATCTCACTTGAAAACAGAGACCAATGAAAGCTATTACAATTTTTTGATGAAAATGAGTGTTCCTACAAATAATAAATTGTAATATTAAAAACTCATCTAGAAGAAGGAAGGAAGATTGAAGAAGGAACGAGGAAGAAATATAATGAAATTGAAGATCATAGTCAAAGACTAAAAGTTGAAGTAGACATTGCAATAGAATAATTAGAAAGTAACAAATCTAGCACTCAAGCAACTACAAGAAAATCAGAAAATATTGGAGCAGCTAGTAACAATGTGAAAAAGGAGAATCATTAGGAAAACAAACAACCAATAAGGGATGAAAATAATGAGACAAGAAAGATACATTCACCAAGAAATTATATTGCTCCCATAATGGGTAATTTCAAGTATTTCACTTGTCAAAAATTGGGAAACATGGAACCAAATTGCAGAAGTAAAGAGATCCAGTCCTCTCAACAAAAGGAGTAGCCAAAGGAGAATCTGCCTCAAGCAACCATACAAGAAATATTTGCCTCATCATGAAGATCATCAATAGTGAAGTATAATATTCCTTTTTATGGTTATTTTTTTTCATGCAATGATTTTTTCCAAAGGGATGTTGATTACAGGGAATATGCAAGGAACAAAAAAAATAGTAGTAGAAGATATGGGTCTATTCCTTTATTCCTTGGTCATATAATATATGACATTGTGACAATGTTTCCAAAAGTCCAAAGATTTCAAGCTTCCTATAACATCCCTATGTATTGATTTTTCAAACATGGCTATTTTTAGACTCTCAAATTATTATGGAATTAATGGTGATGGAAGTCGGGATGGAAACTAACTGATGATGTAATTATATTATATTTTATTAAATTAAGAAATGATATTTCTTGTGAATATTTTAGAAAGAGCATTATAGTTTTACAATACTTCTTTTCAGCTTATGATAAAATTGTTGGTGGTTAAAATCCACATGTTGGACCTTCCCTAAAAGTATCCTAAAAATCCCTTGGAGAAAATAATTAAAAATATTAACATAATGGGAGAGAAATATTATATGAATCACTTAGTTGGAGAGAAATACTAAGTGGGGTTGAATAAAGCAAAGCGAGAGAGAAAGACATGCTATAAAGAAAAAGGAAAGTATTATTTTCGAAAAAAAATAAAACAAAAAGGCATAGGCAAAAGGTGGCCTGACCTTAAAGCATAACACTACTGAAAATATGTTGGGAATAAATCTATAAAATAAACCAGCTAGGAACCAAAGGGGGAATTGATTCCGGAAGGCATGAAGATCTTAGCTCGAAGGGAACTAATGGAAATAGTTCATGGTTGGGTAGAACATGCTTTGTTCCTGAATATTCACCAAGTATTCAATTACAGGTAGACATATCTCTATTTTTTGTTTCATAAATTCAAGTTGTAATAGTTACAATAAGAATTGCAGATCGATTGAGAGATTTAAACAATCAATTGTATGTGTCATCAATTCTGCATGCATATCGATATTAATTTATTAATTTCTAAATAACATATTTGAGGAGATGTATGACAACAATAATTTTTATTATTGAAGTCGTGTAATAGGTAATGCCTTGCAAAAGAAGTAGATATAGAAGGAAGAAATAAGTTATGTGTAGATTAATGAATGTATGCACATGTAGAAAAATTGTACTATTTCCTTTTTTCATGATTAACCCAATGATATTATTTGTGGATTTTTGCGTAGACTTGAGGATGAGATAGTTTGCATATGCAAATTAACATGCTTTCTTCTTAAATAAAGATGAGATAATGACTACAAACCCAAAATTGTGTATGGGAAAAATAGTTAAAGGAATTATGTCAAAATTCTAGTCCTATAAACTTTTCAAGAACAAAAATTATAATGAATTCTATAGTTTGTTATAATATATATCAATTGATGGTAAAACAAAAAATCTACATATGTATGTGTCAAAATATGTTTTTCCTTTAAACCTATTTTAGGGAAGTATTTTTAATGAAGGTATCATAGAAATTTATACAACACTCTCTGGTTACATTCCTATACTTGTACAATGATACGTACAAATTTGTAATGTATATTAAATATATGAAGGAACTAAAATTAATACCTATTCACATGTGCTAGGTTGCTAAAATTGTACATAATTCCATTGAAAATTTGTGAACATAATTTCGATATAATGAAAGAAAATTTACATAAATAAATCACCTTGGGTAAGGAAGCAAGGAATACCTAATGTATTCCTACAAATTAAATAACTTTTCTATTTTTCTTGTGAATTCCATTGAATGGGGAAATTTTTTTGTTACTAGGAATGGCATGCCAATCATTAACATTGAAATTAGGGGATATTCCTAATTTACTCTATACAACATGAATAAGTAAATAATAAAGATTTACATAGATTCCTAAATTATCGTACAAGAAATAATTAAGTTTTAACTATTACATTGAGAGGTAAAACTTTGAATATTATTATATGAAACTCCTGTTTGGGTTAAATGAGTAAATCTTGTAGATTACTTTGGTAAATTTTAAGTTCAGGCACATGGAACTGTTGTTGCTGCTACAACACCCTCCAAAATATTTCACTACATTCAAATTTTGGAGCCTACATCACCAACATATCTAGTGTCTCCTTGGTCGCTCAGTGTCATTTCAAGTTATAAAAGGATTCTCATTTCTAATACAAAGGAATTTTAACCTTAGCTTCTCCCATAAGGCATTAGATAGATAGAGCTAGTACTTTTGGGGAGCAAGTAGTGGCTCTAATGCTCCACTATTGAAGCTAGCGATGTTCATTGTACTTAAGTATCTTGGAACTTTTTCTTGATAATTAAAACCTTCTCATGAGCACATTTTCGTACATGGATTTTGGATGTGTTAAGACTATTTTTTGAATATCTATGATTCATTTTTTCTTTCATATGTGCTTAAGTAATTGAACTATTTTGGTGACCTTGGTGCTTAACTCATTGGAAATGTGTTGTAATGATTATAATGATTGTCACATATATGTGAACTATTTCACTTAATGTTAGATGATTACTTCTTATATGTGTGTGTGTGTCTCCATTGGATTAATACTATTACTTCTCTTTTAGAGACTCACTTTCTTCCCCTTTGAAGTTAGATAAACTTAATACACCTGCAATTGAACACTCACAAGGCACACTTTTTTTCTCATTCAAAAGCACGTGCGCGCTTCTCTCATGTGCTAATCGCTAAAGCCATGGAAAAAATTTAAGTAAATGATAGCCAAGTTGTATTCTTGATGGGACTCCTACACCAAACAATGTGAGTTCTAATCGAGACCTCATATTAGGGAGATCCCCTATCTATTGGCAGTATCCAACACCATCAACATTATGGCACTAGAAGGAGGGCAACCAATTTTATGGTTGATAAATATACACATCCTAATCATTCATCTTCTCAACAAGGAAATAATATTTTGAGCACTATTCCAACTCTTATTGTTGAAGTAGGAGGGTTTTCTCAACCTGTTTCAGAATTGGCATATGAGGTTACCTACGAGAAACTTTGGGAACTGTGACTTATAACCTGTCATTTTGCAAAGGCTATTAGTTTACTCCTTGTTTCTCACAATATATCACATTATCCTAAGAAGAAAGAAACAATTCATACCGATATATTAGTTGCATCATTGGAGGATTTTGTTTTCTCCACTCTTTAAGAGTTAGCAGAATCCTTTAAAGACACATTTCAACAAGAGCCACTTCCACCCATTAACAAAGGGTACGAGGAAGACATTGTTATTTTTGACGAATAATAGTTGGGAGCTGATTTTGAGTTTAACAATAGTTTAAACGGTGAAGGAGAAGGCTCGTCATATTGTAAAAAGGAGGAGGAACCAAGAGCTGAATATGTGGTTGACCAAGACCTACACTAGATGGCCCAAGGACCTCTTTCTCTTCAGGATAGCCTTTATAAAACACCCATACATCTGGAAAATTTGTTATCAAAGTTTGATCCAGGTAAGAAGACTAAGGCAGAATATGATATCAATGACTTCTACATGCATCTATGGATGTTGAAGGTACGATACGATGATGTTTCTTATAGTATTTTTCCTCTTACACTAGAAGGTAGAGCAACAACATTGTACCATAGTCTACCTATCAATTGAATCCACAATTGGAGGGATTTTAATTCATATTATTTCTGGGTTTATTTGCATTGACTTATATTTTCATATCAGATCTATAACAAGTGGTATTAGAGCACTTTCTTGGGCAAAAAAGTGGAGAATTTTTTTTTTTTTTACAGAATTTCGGGGGCGACGAATTTGTAGATCAGATCTGTATGTTTTGGTGCGAGATCTACAAAATCTAACTGCATATCTAGATTCTATGTGAAAAAATACCCGATTTCAAAAAACAAATCAGTCAAATCGGAGTCTGGATGAAGGAGATATCGCTGATTTACAAATCAGTGGGGTTGTAGACAATTTTTCGGGGTAACGTGTTTGCGGTGCAGATATGGATGTCCTGGTGCAATATCTATAGAATCTAATTACCTATTTGGATTCTTTGTGAAAAATACCCAATTTCAAAAAACAAATCAGTCGAATCGGAGACCGGATGTGGGAGATATCACTGATTTAAAATCAGCGCTTTTTTCATAATTTTTGGGTGACGACGGGAGAGCTGCAGCCCAGACCTGAAATTCTAGTGCCTGGATCAAGATTTCTATCACATCAGTGAATGCAAAATGGTTGTTCCATTTCAAAAAACCGGTCATAATAGGGATTCTGAGCAATATTGACGAAATTGTGACCATTTCAAATTTTCGCCAATTTTTTTCTGGTGATGGTGGGCCTAGGTCAGAATTTGAGGGACTTGTATAAATTTGATGACTCTCATCCAGCCAAA
Source organism: Pinus taeda (assembly GCA_000404065.3). Taxonomy (NCBI): domain Eukaryota; kingdom Viridiplantae; phylum Streptophyta; class Pinopsida; order Pinales; family Pinaceae; genus Pinus; species Pinus taeda. The sequence goes on from APFE030090404.1 coordinate 20,287, forward strand.
TGGGTAGCACAAATGGAGAAATGTTTTATATTGAATTACATCATGGATGATGAGACTCAGCTGAGTGTGGGAAAAATGTACTTGGACAATGAAAGACGGCAATGGTGGCAAGGGCATCAACGTTGCTATCGAAGGCCCTTGACTTGGGACATATTCACAAAAGCTCTTATGGACCACTTTGACGTAAAACTAATCTTGTGGATATGCTCACACAGACAGACACACAACCTAGCAAAGATTTTATTTTTACAGGAAAGAAGGAAACCAAGGAACCTAAAAGGTTATTTTCTGCTGATATCTCCTTATTGCAGGTTCATGGATGGATTCAGAAAGAGAAGATCATTATTTCTATAAATCCTAGTTGCAAGCATAATTTCATCAATGTTAATTTGGCAAAAAAATTGCAAGTTCCCGTAAAACACATTGAAAACACACAGGTGGATGATGAGGATGTTCAAGTGTATAAGGATTTGAAGATTTCTATGGATAAATATGTGTTGTATGGTGATTTTTATACTTCAAAGATGGATAATATGGATGTTGGTTTGGGATACCTGTGGATGGAATCATTGGGTACTATAAATATTAACGTGCAGAAGAAATTCCTAAAGCTCTGGTATAAAAAGAAGAAAATTACATTACAGGATATTTACATCAATAAACTGGTAGAGTCCACGAAAGTTGACGCAAAAGATGTTCCAAGGACTGACATATCAGATGATGAGTAGTTGATGGTCAACAATCAAACACAAACAGAGGCTGAAGCATAAAAGGTTACAGTTGTTGATACATCAGATGAGGGCTCAGTGGTGGAAGTAATATTAGAAGATAAGACACCACAACAGGCACCACAACATAACAGTCAGGCTCCAGTAAGGGGTGAATTAACGAAAAAGACACAGTGGGTTAAAACTTCAACATATCATCACCCACATCACCCTGCAAGACAACAACCAACAAAATGGCAACCAGTTAGTCACAAGGACAACAACCCCCGCAGGACAGATAGAGAGGAGCGAAGATCCACCTACTACACATCAACACAGAAGAGCTACCATGGTCAGCTTCCATCTCAAGCGAGCGAGGCACCAGCGAGATCGAGGGTTCACCTTTCTCTTGGATGGCTAGATGCACGTTCATGGTACCAGTGGACTACTCTTTTGAGCAGATTTTATTATTTGTGTTCTTCCCATGTTTCGGGGACAAAACATGCTAAGGGGGGTGGAATGTTATATACCTAGGGGGGGTAATATGGGGTACAAAGGGAGGTACCTAAGGTAATAATGTAATAATGGGATGGGCCATAGTAATAATAAGGTGGTTAATCCATATCATGTAAGAGGACCCACAAGTAAGTTAATAATAATTTAATGGCCCATTGGTATTAGTTTGATGGTATGAGGGAACCATGGTAATGACCATGGTATTTGTATGTATGAGGCCTATATAGAGCTAGAGACTCCACATGGAGAGGTGTCAAGGATTATTGTATGTGCAGGCATATGGCTTGTGGAGTGTTCTCCTTCCTTAAGGAGTGAATGTATGGTGTTGCCCTACCTTAAGGGTTTTGATATCAATAAAGAGAATCATTTCTATCTATTTTTCTCTTATTATTCTTGGGTTTATCTGTATTATCTTATATTTTCATATCAGATCTATAACATCTAAAGTAGTATCTAGATCATTAAAATAGAATGTTAAACTCAACAGTGACACTGAAACAAAAGAAATAAATGGCATATCGTATAGAAAATTCGTGGGAAATATGAATTACGTAAATACAACTAAGTCAAATATTACATATTCAGTCAACATACTTAGTCAATTCGTGGCTAAGCCACATGAAATTCACTGGAAAGCAGCCAAAAGAGTCTTTCAATATTTGAAGGAGACTAAAAATTTTGGTATTGAGTGTATTGATTATTTGAATGTTGAGTTGATAAGTTATTCAGATTCTGATTAGGCACAAGATCTAGATGATAGGTAGTCCACCTCTAGTTATGCATTTAGTACTGGATCTGGAATTGTGTCATGGAGTTACAAGAAACAATCAACTATTTTTTTTCTTCTATTCAAATTGAGTACAAGGCTTTATGCAATGCGCCCTATAAAGAAATTTGGCTAAGAGAATTCTCGAAGACATGGGAGAAAAATAGGAAGGAACAACAACCATTAAATGTGAACATTAAATCTCTATCAAATTGGTAAACAACCCAATCTAACATGCAATATAAAATCAAATTGAAACAAAACATCATTTTGTACGAGAAAAAATGCAGTCAAAGGAAATTAATTTGATTTACTATAATACAAATGAGGCATACATATTTACTAAGCGTCTAGGAAAAGAGAAGTTTACATTATGTAGATATAAGTTAGGTGTAGTAAATAATTAATTTCTCCACTAAAGGGGGGTGTTAGAGATCATAGATAAATGAATGTTCTATATTGTGCGAGTTATGCGGTGATGTATTAGAACTCTTTTTTTTCCAATAAAAGTGACTTGTAGTTGAATATGAGTCTTTATCCCTTAAGTTGTTATGTTTATCAAGTCTATCAAACCCATTTCTATATAATGATACTTTATCATATATTTTTTGTGTGAGCATGAACCTAATTTGATAAAAGAGTTCTAATATTTATTGTGCCACTTCGCTTATTTTCTTAGAGATAATAAATAAATGAATGTTATGGATTGTGTGAGTTCTGAGGTGACTTTCTAGAGCTTGTTGTTTTCCAATATGATTTATTTGTAGCTAAATCAGAGTGCTTATCCTCCAAGTTTTTATGTTATCAAGTCTATCAAACCCATTGCTACATAATGGGACTCTATCATGTATTTGATGTGTGTATGGGCATGATCCTAATTTAATAAAAGAATTTTGGCATTTATGTATTTATAGAACATAACCTTGAACATCACATGATCCAAAACATTCATTTCTATATATGTCCAAAAACCATTTGATACTTGATAATTTTCATCATAATGTCACAATTGTATCAAGTAAATGTGAAAAGGAAAACATAGATTTAGATTTGCAAGCTAGTTAATACAAGAATATGCCACCATTTTTCATTTATGACCACAAGATAACTAGCATAGCCACATTAATATATGCAAATTGACCTCATTTTCCTCCTTTTAAGATTAATGGCTTTATCATAGCTATTCATTTTAAAAGTCATTTTTTTATAAGCCCACATATTCACATGACACCATTTGGATAATTTGCATGATTCATAATTGTATTAGGTTTCCCTCTTTTAAAATTAACACCTTTAGCACAATCATTCATGTTATAAGCCAATTGTTTTATAAACCCATGGATTCACATGAGGCCATTTGTTATTTGACAATTTGCATGGTAATTTTATAATTGTATTAGGTAAATGCGAAAAGCTACACAAGTGTTCGCATGATTCCATTTGTTATTTAATAATTTGCATGGTAATTTCATAATTGTATTTGGTAAATGTGAAAAAAGTAAACATGTATTCACATGATGCCATTTTTTATTTGATAGTTTGGGTGGTAATTTTATATTTGTATTAGGTAAATGTAAAACGTAGAGATAGATTTAGAGATGCAAGCTAGTTAATATTTCAAATTTCATCCATTGGTCTAGAGAAGACTAAGAGATAAAGATATAGGGAGGTTTCTATCTACATAATTAGTGTAGCCATATAAATTAAATTCTTAATAAATGTTAATTAATTAAAAGAAATCATAAAAATTAATTAAGTTATAACTTTATTTTAAATTATTATCATTATTATTAATTATAAAATGAATCAATATATGAATTAAATATATATACATTTAAAGGGACATTTAACAATATTTTTAACCTTGAAGATTCACCTCCACTTTACTATAGAGATCATTAACCTATAAATAGGTTTTCTTACAATGTCATGGCAAATATTGTGATTAACTAATACCAAACTAAAACCAAAAGCCTAAATAACTATAATTCATGTTTATATAACACGTGTCCATATGATAGTTTTTTAAATTAATCAATTTAACTATGGAAAGCATATAAATTAAATGGTCTGTAATGTTGATAGTCATCAACTCATATAAGCATTAAAACACTTACTTCATTTAATACATGTCAGGTTGTTAAAAAAAGCATAAAAATTATCTATATCATAATTTTATTTTAAATTATTATTATTATTAATTATAAAAATAATTAATATAACAAGATTTTTAACTATGGAGATTCACCTCACTTTACCATATAGATTCTTAATGTATAAAGATGCATTGTTATAATATTGTCTTACCAATACCACATGCTCAAAAAATCATAACTCCTTTCATATGAACATGTTCATATGACATTTTTCTTTAAATAATCAATTTAATTAAGGTGTGACTACTTTGGAGATTAATTTGAACCTTTGATTTGTGTATACTACTAAGAATATCCTAGAATATTCCATAGAGGTTACATCCCTACCATCCACCTAATAAATTTTGGAAACCATATTTAAAATAGACAAATCTATCTGCATAAAAATATAGATTAAAAGAAATATTAATCTACCAATGTTCAACACAGGAATGCTTATATGCATAACAACTACAAAACATATAAATTAAATGACTTTAATAATGTTATAACTTTATTTTAAGTTATTATCATTATTATTAATTATAAAAAATTTATATTATATTATATATATGTATATATATATATATATATATATATATATATATATATATATAACCCTAAGAGTTTACTCGGTTATTCTAAGTCTTTAAAGCACTTTTGCACTTGAGAGGTCATGACTTCAATTCTCTGGACACTTTCAAGGTCAGGATCCATGGTTAAGCCAACAGGAGCCAATAGGAAGTGATCCCTCTTCAATACTCTTGGACAGACTCTTTACAACAATGGTGTTCAGCATCTCAATGGTTAAGCCAACAGGAGCCAATAGGAAGTGATCCCTCTTACAAATACTCATTGGACATGATCCCTCTTACAAATACTCAATGGACTGAGTAGTCAGCCATCTTCCGAGTCCATGAATCACATAGAAAAAATAAATTTAAATATATATACATTTAAAAAATAAAGATTTTTAACTATGGAGATTCACGGCCACTTTACCATGGAGATTCTTAACTTGTAAAGAAGTTGTGTTACAATACCTAGCTTATCAATACCACATGATAGAAAAACCATAACTCATGTTCATATGATATGTGTTTCAATTAATCAATTTAATTTAAAGGTAGAAAAGACGTAATTACTTCTTAAATAAATCTTAGAATTGCAACTACAAGTAATAATACTCTAAAATTCCATGGAGATTAAATCCTCTCATCTACCTAATAACTAGAACAAACACATTAATAAATTGGTTGATATACATATGTAGGAATCAATTTTCACCTCCTTTAATACACATATATTTCATGTATGTAGAGGTTGTAATACCAACCAAGTCTATCTCCATGGTTTCAAATAGATAATACGCAACACAATTTTCCACTTAATAACTTTCACAAATCTCAAAATATCAAACAGTCAAGCAATGAACAATTTGTTGCGTGGAGAGGCACATTCTATTTCCTAATATGATGAAGATGTTTTATTATGTGAGGGCTCAACATAGAATTGCCACATGTTCTTTAAAAAAAATTACTCCAAATAAGAAAATAATTTCAACTATAATAAAAATATAAGTGAATACATATTTGGTTATATTTAATTAAAAGCACTACAAAATATTAATAATCTCACTCTTATTGTGTTAGCTTGATTCATTTTAATGTTACAACCTATTGTGCTCTACAACAAACCCCCCATTTCATATCATTATTATCCCAAAACTATAATGTGAAATGGGTTCCTTTTTAATTTTAATTGGTATCAACTTAGTGTTACTCAAAAAGGTCCGAAAACAAAATAAAAACATTACAAAACCTTTTTGCTAAACCAATTTAAGGTCTTATATACATATATGATTAATCTTTTATCATTGCGATAAAGCGATCGCATATCGCAATAACAAAGGAGGAATAACTCAAAGACCCACTAGTTTTCTCCGATGCGAAATAGGATATCGGATATCGACAATAATAAGTTGCCGCAATAAAATTCCTTTTCGCTCTGATGCGATGCGATATCGCTATCGGCGATCGGCAATTTACCATGCATGCTTTTAAAGTGCCCCAGTCAATACTCCCGACGCGATGCGATATCGCTATCGGCGATCGGGGATTCCAAATGCAACCAATGTAACAATTTAAGATTTCCCCGACGCTCGATTGCGATAAGGCAAAAAGCGCGAATTTCAAAGAATCTTAAAGCAGACTTATTACGATTAATTCGTATTAAAATCCTTATCTTCCGAATAGCCATTCATTCGCGCTCAACCGCCAAAACATCCAAGACACACTTCAAACAAATCATTCGGCCAATAATCGATATGATGGGCATTTAAAGGATTGACAGGTCTTAACGGCCATTTAATGAAACAGTAAGCCTAGAAATCTTCTCACAGATTGTATCCGCGGCCACCTTAAGTTAATTATTCACCATGCATTTATCAATATATATCTCACCCATATTCAATTTGCGCTATCAATTTTATGTATTACGTTCATTCTTCACTCATGTGCATAACTCTTCCGAAGTAACAAATTCAAGCAAAATGGGGAAGAACTCTAAGAAAAATGTAATCGCTTCCGCTTCGCCGGCCACAGGACAGCCCATCGCTGATCCAGGAACTAAAAAGAAGGGATTGATATCGGATACTACATGCCTAGGACTCGCCAAAACTACTTGGCAAGGTACCTATAATTTGATTGAAGCCGAAGAACCAATGATGACAGTAGTACAAGCCTCAGCAGATAGCACTCGGAAATCTGATGCTAATCTAAAGGACTTAGCCAACTCTTTTCTTCATCGGATAGCAGCTTGGGAACAAATTCTCCCATATACAGATGTGGTGAGATGGGCAATTCAAGAAATCCCAATCACAGACAGAACCTTCAGCACCAGAGATGGGAGAATTTTCGGTTCATTTCAAGCTGATGATTTGAGGAAAATGTATCATTTACCTGTGCCAGAAAAGAAGTACAACACGACATTTCTGGAGAAATTTCGAGATGAGAACGAGACTGAATTCGAACCCATTCGGGAATGGAGGCAAAATCCGGCAAAACACAAGCATGAATCTTCGGGTAAGTACTCGGTTGATTCTCTATGCTCTCCTTATTGCTATGCTGGGATAATGATGTGTAGGTTGTGGGGGTTACATGATTCCGCTAATTTTACTATAGAAATGGTTCCCTTGATGGAAGCAGCATGTAATGGTGAAAAAATGGATTGGGCAACTATACTGTCCGATAAGTTAGCAACCGCAGTTCTTGATTTTAGAACCAAATCCCGCGTCACTGAAAGGTTTATTCCCCCATTCTACTATAGTGCTTATATGCTAGACATCCTGTGTTTTAAATCTGAATTTCCTGTGCTCGGATGGAGGTGGACGTCGCAAGACCCCACGCCCATTCACATATACCATCAGAAATTGTAGAAAACCTACTACAAGCACCAGTTATACCAAATCTGCCATGGCTTCATGTTACCCATTCATCATTCTATCTTTAATAAGCCTGCCCCTAAGATTTCCTACCAAGCAGGGATTGATTTGACATCAATAGGAAGTTGGTTTGGGGAGGAGAAGTTTACTTATATCAGAATTTTTGGCAGTCAAGACAAACCTCACGTTCTTCCTTTGTACATACCTGATAAACTACTGGCTAGGGAGATAGCCTATCAAATTACTTCCGATGGAGTTACACAAACTCTAAAGAAGAATAAGAAGCAGGTATGGCCCTCTTTTCCCCTGAGATGTGGTATCTACACTCTACATGATTTCAAACATGCAGAGAAAGAAGCTGAAAAAATAAATTCATTAACTCTGGCAACTCTCCCTAGTAGGTGATTTGATCCATGCAAAGTCACCTATAATGCACTTGAACAGGCCAAATTGACCAAGTTCGAGCACAAAGAAGATAGGTTCGAGGACTTGTTCTCATCAGCCGAATCAATGTATCAAGTTAGATCGCTCGCTATAATTGAATACAAAGATGAAGGATTAGTTGAATTCAACAGACTTAGAGAACAGAGGTTGCAAACTCTGCCTCTAGATCTGTTAGCGACAACCCCAACAACAGAATCAAGTGAGCCTGAGCAGCGACTTGTTAAAGAACCTCCTGTTATATCAAAGGAACAGGAAGAAGTGCATGAGAAAAGACAAGAGGAGACCCAGAAGAAAGAGCAAGAACAGAGCAGTATAAATGTAAATGAAAATACTCAAATTGACCCGAAATTGCTCCAGGAATGGCAGCAATTCAATTCAATTATCGACAATCTTGAATGCTCTAAAGATGACGAGACATAAAAAGAGGTCAATACACAGGAAGCAACTTCAAAGAAAGTTTCAGGTGAAACCAACGACCTACCCAAGTCAAAAGAAGTGGAAATAATCCCAAAGGATCCTTCCGACCAGGTCATTTTGCAGATAGAAGAAATTCCTCCTTTAGATGTCTTCTATAGCCCAAGACATAAAGCTGTGGTAAAACGACAGAGGAAAAGGAGAAGGACTGATCAACCTTCTTTATTCCCAGAACAAACAGTGATGGGCAATGTGCTTTGGAAAGAGGAATTTGACCCCTCTGATGATTTAACAAAACTATCACAATATGCTGGAGCCTATTCGGCGGCGATGATAGACAAGGCATTAGAGGTGAGCAGTTTATTGAAGACAAAAGACCAGGAGATCTTCTCACTATTGGCTAGTTGAATTGTTTATTAATTAAACAATCAAGTACCACATTAATTGTCAACCTGGGAAAGCCTTTTTATTCCAAAGGCTACCGCGTACTGTCTGTACTTAAATTCTAAAAGCATCAAGAGCTGTAGTATACTTAATTCTTATACTAAGTTATCACAGTGCTGAAAAAATAAAAGGAATTAATTAAAATTACAAATCTGGAAAGCAAAGAGATGGATGCTCTATTGGCAGAGGATCAGGACCCTATCCTCCAGGTGAGGACGTTCAGCACCTGCCCCTGGAATCATATTGCTAACACACACTGCACTCAGATTCACTGGTAAAATACACTTGCATAACTTCAAATAACTTAATAAAACAAAGTGCTAGCAAAACAGAATTACAAGAGGTAATGCTTCAGAATCCAAACAGAGTATCTGCAGAAAGAAACTATCACACACTTACACACTCGACAGCAAAGTAAATGGGTGAATCTTGTGAGGAAGGTGGGCCCAGTCCCTCTCACAAGATTCCCCAGAACACGAAGAATAGCTTAAATACTCAAAATGTTCTTCTATTCATCTGTCAAAATATTCGAATACAATAAAGTTTAGATTTGCTTATATTCTCACAAATTTCTCTTACAGACCATCCTCCCTTGACTAATGTAGATGTCTCCTCTTTATAGAGGAGACATCTATTACAATAGATTGTTACAGTTCATTCAGTTAACCTGTTTAATCAAAAATAAGAATTACAGAAATGTTGTTGCAACAGTATGATAATATATTCTTTGTTTAGGTTCTGGCTGTTACACAGCTGGTAACCATCTTCGATCGTCTTCTTTGGAATTCACACATTCCCTTGCCGTTTCCCCATACTATTCTGGTTTTGAGCCCTGGTAACTGTGTTTTACCCGCTTTGGACAGCTGCTTGATCAGCCACGTCAGCATTCCTCAAATAGTTGCCGTTGTTGTTGTTTCCAGCTGATGCAAAATACCCGCTTTAGATGGTTTCTGTTGCTGACTATAGCAACTGCGTAGTTGCTGCTTCTAGTGTTGCAGCAACTGTGTAGTTGTTGTTTCTGGTGTTACAGCAACTATAGGTTATAATTCCTACAGGCTTAAGACAATTACTTAGCAATTTAGTCAGCTTTCCAAAGATAAATACAAAGGTACTTACGAATATGCAGTGAACAATTAAACATAAAGATATGCGGGAAGTTACTTCATACCTTGGGGTGATTAAGTCATTGTGTAATCAAAGCTTATAACTTGTGACTGAAAAGGATAATATTATGATGAAAATATAAGGTCAAAATTGGTCAATTATGGGTCCTAACATCCCCCCCAACTGAAGATATTGCATGTCCCCATGCAATGTTTTACTCTGAATCCGAGTCGGAGTACTGGGATGAACAATGTAAATTACTGAGACAATAACTGTAGGAGGTGACATCGAACTTCTTCCTGAAACCACAGACAGTCTGTATCTATCTCCATGCTGCCGCTTCCTCCTTATTGGATAACCCAAACTGACCCTTATATTGTTCACCGAATAACCATAGAAGTGGAAATTTAAACTTGTAGCCCATCCAGCTCTCAGCACAGTGTTGCATGCATCTAATATAGAAAGGTACCCTTGTAAGTGCTACCTGCAAATTTGATAGATTATAAGGGTGATATTCTTTCCTTTCTTTGGGGCAGTTTTCCCAAAACAAATTATTTGCTTTAACAGCCAAGGGTGCCTTGGTTTTTAAATAGTGCTGACAGTCTTTCAGGACTATTGCTTGCAATTGTCTAAGGTGATTTTTCATATCAGAATCCTTTATCAATGTTTGGTGTTGTACAATAAAAGTAGCTGCATTCTGTGGTTCAGCCCTAATCCACAAAGGAAATTTTGTTCATTATGTTGGGCTGAGATGAAGGCATTCTGCCATGTGAGCTGGTTGGCTAAAAAGGAAATGAAGGCTCTCAGCTGTATGTCGCCAACCACAGGTAGCATATTCCTGTTCCTTTCTTCAGACACAACTTCATTGTGTAGATAAAGCTCACATAGCAGGTTTTGGTCATTTTTAGGTGCCTCTGCAAAAGTTTGCATAAACTGTTCTGCTGTGACCACCTTATGGGGTCTACCTTCTCTTACAGCTTTTATCTGTAAGAACGTCAATCTCTTTCTCAAAAATGTTGCATAATTAAAAGATGGTTTCCTCATGGCAAGTATTCTTTGAAATAATTCAAACATCTGGGACAATCTGGTTTTTAACTCTGTGATTTCTCTATATTGAGCTCTGCATTGCTCAAGTGCTTCCCAATTCCTGTATGCGTGATTGAACCAGGTCCCTTTCTGCTGTTCGAATGCTTTGCCCTGTGACTGCTCATGTTCTTTGCACCATTTTCCTTTCAATGCCTGAAAGCTTTCTGTTTCTATGCATGCATCATTAACAGAGGGAGACTCTGTTTGTGTATAAGCATCAGTAAGGATAATCTGTTCTGTTGGAGTAGACTGGGATACTCCAACATCTTTTTCTTCGTTTGCAGCTAGTGTCTCTTCCTCTTGCTGTCCTGATTCACTGTGTTCTATGGTAATTGGGGTAGGCTGGGGTAGGTCTGTACCTTTTTCCTCATTTGCTGATTCCTGTGTAAATTCTTCCTTCATGACAATTTGGGTGGGCCGTGGTGAGTCTGTATTCTCTTCTGCTTTACTCTTTGCTGGGGAACTTACTGGTTCTTGTGTGTCAGTAAGTTCTTTAATTTGATCTTCTTTCTCCTCCAGAGAGCCTGTTGGTTCTTGTGTAACAACAGGTTCTTCTGCCTGCACTTTCGCTTGAGAGCCTGTTGGTTCTTGTGTAACAACAGGCTCTTTCAATCCAGCAGAGGGTTGTGGTGTTTCTATTTGTGCAACAGCAGGTTCTTTCGTGTCATCTGCAACAGTGGCAGCTTCCTCCATTGGCTCTGCCACTACCTTGTATCCTGCTTGAGTATATATTTCACCACAAGTGGCACACATATACTCATTATCTTTACTTTTCTCTGCTGCAGAGGCTACTTGTGCTAAAACATGTAGGCTGAATTCATTTTGATATGCTTCTTTAATCCTTATTATCTCCTCTTGATAATCCTGAATCTGTAATTTCAGGAATTCAATTTCTTCCTGCAAGGCAGGTATGGTAGGCTGATCTTGCGGGCCAGTAAGCTCCAGTGGAGGCAGAGGTTGTGCTTCATCATCTTGGTCAGTATTCCCCGTAGGTGGTTCTTGTGTGTCACCTAGGGAAATGGCTGGTTCTTGTGTTACAGCCATTTGGTCACTATTACCTTGGGTGTCGGCAGTTGGTTCTTGTGTGTCAGCTACCTTAACATATGATGTCACGAAGCTATGAATGCTCTGCATCTCAACTTTCGAGGGTGAGGGAGAGGGGCTTTGGGGACGGGTGTGGGTACGGATTCTTAAAGTAATGGGTGGTGAACTAGGGGGGTTTGGAATTTTAGCTACTACCGATGATCGAGTTCTTCGTTTTGGTAGGAAAGCCGTAAATGCAGGCATTTTTCTCTTCAGGCCAGTTTCAGGGGTAGTAGCCGGAGCAGCAGATGTCTTAGCTGAAACCCTGGTTTTTCTTCTTTTTGGTGGGGTTTCCTTTCTCTAACGCTTCTTTCTCTTAAGCAGGGTAATGGGGATATTGTCGTCGGAGTCATCAGTGGAAATGCCAAGTACGGGGGTGGAAGGACTGGCCTTTTCGGGAGATGGGGTTGTTCCTGCGGTCACTTCTACTGCTGCTTGTTCATTCTCAGCAGCTTGCGGAGATGTTTGATGGGCTTGCTCGGGGGTGTGCTCTGCCTGCTGAGGATTTTGCAGAGGGATTTGCTCAGGCATGTCCTCTGTTTGCTGAGGAGGTTCATGTTCTGGTTGTGGAATTTCAGCTTCCTGCTGGGGATGAATGGGGGGTGGAGCATTATTTAAAGCAAGGCCTCTATTAATGAGTAATTGGATTAACGAGTGATGTTTTAGGGAAAGAAGTGGACGCTTCGCGTTAACAGCATATCGTGACATGTTCTTAAGATAACCCAATAGATAATATGGCATATTTATCAACTGACCATTTCTCAAATGATTTAACAGCATGAAATCGTGCTGGTAAATTACCTGATAGCGGCCCTCAAAAGTCAGATATTGCTTGACAAATTCGGCAATTCTTGGCCACGGTGGAGGTAACGACCGAAGTGCTACGCCTCTGCCCTTAGGTTCTATCTGCTCGCATGGTCGAAGAAAATCCTGCTGCGCGTTGAGAATCAGGTGCTTCCTGCTGAACCATCGTATGCCACTAGCTGGTAGCCCAGTAGCTTGGGCTATTACTTCCTCTGTAACTGGGATTTGAACTCCTTGAACGACAGAGAATCCTTCTGTTAGATTGCATGCAAATTCCAGGACTTGTTGCTCGTTAAAGTCCGGAAGTCTCCTGAAATACTCTATCTAGCCTGCTTGCAAGAAAATCTGGTAAATGTTCAGATAGAGTTCAAGGACTGTTGTCGAAGCAGGTTCATATGTGATGAGAGGTCCTCCCATGGCTGTTGTTTCAATGAATTTCTGAGTTCAGAGCTGAGTTTCCGATTGCAGTTCAGAGTAAAGCGTCGCAAATGGTAACATGCAGTGATAGGGTGACTTTTACATATTACCGGGAGAATTAAGGGTGAAGGCAGTTGGCGTGGTGTATCATTATTGGAGTTGCTTTGGTACTCCCACCCTTCTACGTGTGAGTGATTTTATTGGAAGTGTAACTAATTGATAGTCCTATCAGCTTTCACCGCATTATCTATTATTTAATGTCCATTGATAAACGTGCGTACCTTCGTATTTTACCTTTTTTATTACTGCGTCAAAAAGTCTTATCTCGTCCTCCGCTAAGTCACAATGATTACCGCGGATATGAAAGTGTGGGAATATCGGTGATTTGTAATGATAATGACGGGAAGTGATAGTAGGGTGCCATAGTCATCATAAGAAGTGGTATATTTTATCGAAATTTGTTGCTTGGGGCTGCAGTGGAAAAACTGGTTTGCATGGGTGAAATTAGCCGGGAAGGGTATTTCGTGTCCGGGAAGCGATATTGGAACACTAGGATTGGTGTTGCAGCAACAAGGAATTATCAGAAAGAAAACATTTGTAAAGACGGGAAATGTACTAGAGTGATGGAAATCAGGAAATGATGTTGCACCCACGGGAATGGTATTGCAGTAATGGGAATGGTGTTTTGGACAACAGGGGATGGTATTGCAGCAACGGGAAATAATGTTGCGACAACGGGAAATGGTGTTGCAGCAACGGGGATGGTGTTGCAGCAACGGGAAGTGATGTTGCAGCAACAGGAAATTCCACGTTCGCAAAATAATCCCTTTGAAACTTTTGTTTTCCAGCTACCTCCCAAGCTAAAATCTGCAAAATACTGAAATGTAATATTGCAATCCTTGACAGGATTTATTAATTTCTTAAAAAAACAAAATATCTAACCTAAAAAATTGCATAAATAATAGAAATTCAAGAGCTTTGAGGGGTAGCAAGTTCCCCTGGAAAGGAATACTGTTTTATTGCCATGCAAGTGGCTTTAAAATCTTCCTTGGAAATGGGCCGCTGGTATAACCGAAGTCGGTAGCCATTTACTAACAGTGGTGTTCTGCTCCCATCAATTGTTAAAAGTCTAACTGTCCCATTTGGAAAAACAGCATCCACTTCATATGGTCCTAA
>APFE030090404.1:45813-163538 GCA_000404065.3 Pinus taeda
CCCCCAATGTTGATACAACGATTTTCGGGGCATCAACATTTCTGGCGCTAGAAGGAGGGCCATCCACTATGAATGGCGAGTAAGTCAAAACCTACAGACCATTCACAGAGTAACTCACCCTCCACCTCTCCTCGGACCTCTCGTTTGCACGCTGAAACATCAGTATCCAGATGAGAAGAGGAAGGATCAACTACTACTACTCAACCTCATCATACTTCAGAACATTTAAGCCCGGAGTCCCCTGAAGTTTAGTATATCATCTAGAAACTTCAAGGCTTCTCGATTTCACCTCCTAGATCTGAAGTATCACAAGGAAATCAGACTTCGCAATTCCGCTTACCTCATCATCTTACCAGGCTTCAGAGCGAGAAACTTGGCATTGAACCACCTGAGTTTCCTTTACCCGAAAGGAAAAGGATTAAAAAGAACACTGAAGGTTCTAGTAGTGAAACCTTTTCTCCATCATCTTCCATCTCATCATCACCTGTGCGAAGTCAAACACCCACTTCACCATTACATATTATTGTTCACCAAGGGACTTCACCTCCAACATCACAATCCTTTCAGTCTTCATTTCCACCTCCTCCCCAATCACCTGGAACATCACAGGCAATCGCTGGTACTCCCAAAATGGCTCAAACACCATGGAGAAGTCCTGGTGTAGTCACTATGCCTGCGCCTTTACATCCATTACCCGACTATCCTGAGAAATGGTTACCAAATTTCAATCCAGATGCTGGAACATTAGCCGAGGAACACATAAATAATTTCATGTTGTCAGTTAATTTGAAGGGTGTAACAGAAGAAGATGTTGTAGTTAGATTGTTCCCCTATACATTACAAGGATCAGGAGGGTCTTGGTATTTTTCCTTGCCCTCTGGATCCATCACTAGTTGGAATTTCTTTCAGGAACAGTTTCTTACCAAATACGGCGATGATAGATCCTTGGCTACACTCATCAATGACCTTTCCAATCTAAGGATCGAGTCAAGAGAACCAATCAAGGAGTTTAACTCCTGATTTAACAAACTCTTGAACAAAATCCCTACCGATGATAAGCCAAGCGAACAAATTAGAAGTGAGTGGTACATTACAGCGTTACCCTCAAATATAGCCATTTTTATCGATAGGGCTAAAAAACCTACATTGGCTGAAAACATGAAAGAAGCCCTCGCTGTTGAAAAACTTGTAATCGCTTTGGAAAAGAAAGCTGCTCTAGAGGAACGAAAATCCAAAAAAGTGTCTTTCAAGGATGATTCAAAGAAGAAAATTACCAAAGATCCATACGATATGGAGGGCCTTCAAAAAGTCCTCAAAACCATGTCAATGAAATGGTTGAGATTAAGAAGCAAGTAGCAGAGTCCTCAACAAAGAAACCTTACAGGAATTTTAAGAAGCCTGAGTCCAAGCCTCCAAATCTTATATCCTATGCAGATTCAGATCCTGAGGAAGAAGAGGAAGAAGAAACAATTACACCACCCAATGAAGTAGAAGAAGAGGAAGTCATTGAATGCCATGGAATGTGGGACTTTATACTGCCTAACTCCGATATTGAAGCTAAACAAGAAGCCTTTCCCGTGACTACCAGGAGTAAAAGTACTCCTGAACCTGTTCAGGCCAATTCAAAGAAAAGGAGTTCAGGTACCAATACTACAAAGGAAAAGGTACCCACAAGAAAGCCACCCACAACAGTATCTCAAAATCAATCGTCATCCTCCAATATACCTACATCATATAAAACGTTGGTGGTATCCGACTCAATGGACTATAATATTGTTGATGATATGAAAAAGACTAAGCAAACATCACCATGTTTGAACTCAGTAAATTAAAACATCAACAAAAATTACTTCTCAAAGAACTCAATGCAGTCTCGTCTTCACCTCTTCCCAGTACTAAAGCTGCAAGCGATTCAGGACAACCACCTTCTGGTAGAGTTGAGGCAACAAATACAATTCTAATTGGAGATAGATCAAATTCCCATACTCCTTCGTTCCTCTTAACATATGAAATTTACAATCGGAATCTGCATAATTGCTTGATTGATTCTGGGGCATCATCCAATATAATGTCAGCTTCAGTTTGTTCTAAACTGAACATAGAACCTCAGAAGTCTTCAATTCACATTGTGCAGTTAGATAGAACTAAAGTCCAGGTTTTAGGGGAAATAAACTCTGTTACAATCAGGTTATCGGCGGATCCACGAGTGGTCCAATGGATCGATATCTTAATCGACGATATACCTGAGTTCTATGGTTTAATTTTAATCAGGGATTGGTCAGAAAAACTCCATGGGTATATTTCCACCGATTGGTCCCATATGTGGCTCCCCTATAAGGGCAAGCCGAATCAAATAAAAATCGATCGGGAGAAACACATGACCCACACTGTTACAGAGTTCGAACAAGAAAATCAACCAGTTGCATTTAACAACAATATCTTAGGAAACTATTCTTCTGAATCATTCTTTGGCAATTATATTGCCCAGCCATCTCCTTTCTCGGTAAACAATTTCACATTACAAATCGAAAATTTTTCACAAACTGACAAGTCTAGATGTGTTAATGTTACTGAGGATTTTGTAAATAAAAATGTAGATAATTCATTATTTTGGTCTTTATATTTCGATGGGTCCAAGTCTAGCGAAGGATCAGGAGCAGGATGTATTTTGGTTAGCCCACAAGGAGAAAAAACAATGCTGTCCTGCAAGCTTGCACGAATAATATAGCAGAGTACGAAGCCTTAGTCCAAGGACTATATAAAGCGATTGGCCTCGAGGTCCAATATTTGAAAGTGTTTGGAGATTCTGAAATCATTGTTAAGCAGGTAAGGAATACAATTCATTGCCTTTCAAACCATCTCAAACATTATTAGTCGCTGGTACAGGAACTCGCCTCCCACTTTCTGGCATTCAATATTTCTTCCATTCCCAGATCTCAAAATTCAGCAGCCGACTTGCTATCCAATGTCGCTTCCAAGCTCCTACCTTCTGAAGACTATAGCCCAGATAGATTTTCAGTAGAATTGCTTTTTAGGCCATCAATTCCTGACAATGTCACTAATTGGAGAGTATTCAACCACGATGAAGACATTTTACAGTTTTTAACCTCCAAAAAATCCTATGATGATCAAATCATTGAGGAAAATGAACACGATATTCAAATTCGAGGTAAACATGAGGAAAATTCAATCCCAAAGCCTGTGGTAAAGCTTGAGGATCTTTATGATATTAAAGACAGGTTTAAACCTGCAACCAATACAAAGCTCCAGAGCTCTACCTTAAGGTTTGAATTGATAAACCTTGGCACTGAGCAAACTCCTCAAAATATTAATTTAGGATTATGACTTTCCATGGAAGAAAAGGAAGCATTCATTAGATTGTTACGAAAAAATAAACATGTTTTTGCTTGGAAATATGACGATCTAAAAACATATGATACATCCATTATCCAGCATACCATTCCAATGCTTCCCGAACAGAAACCAGTTCAACAGAAGTTGAGAAAAATACATCCAAACTTAGAGTGTCAAATAAAATCGGAACTCAATAAACTCTTGAAATCTAAGATTATTTTTCCCGTTCGGCACTCAAACTGGGTCTCCAATATGGTGCCAGTCAGAAAGAAAAATGGCGACATCAGGATTTGTATCGATTTCAGAAATTTGAATAAAGCGAGCTTAAAAGATAATTTCCCAATACCTGCTATGGAGCAGATACTCCAATCAGTGGCAGGCTCTGAGTTAATGTCCTTTTTGGACGGTTTTTTAGGATATAACCAAATTTTGGTCCATCCTGATGACCGACTCAAAACCACATTCAGAACAAAATGGGGAACATATGCCTATCATAAAATGCCTTTCGGACTTGTTAATGCAGGAGCCACGTTCCAAAGAGCGATGGATATCGCTTTTAAGGGGTTGATTAACAAAACAGTAGTCATCTACTTGGATGATATTACTGTATTTTCTAAAGAGAGATCCAATCACTTGCATGATTTAAATCAAATCTTTCAACGCTGCAAGAGATATGGTATTTCTCTTAACCTTAAAAAATCCTTTTTCGCTCTTGGTCAAGGAAAGCTCTTAGGCTTTATTGTTTCTAAAGATGGCATTTATATTGATCCGGACAGGATCAAAGAAATCTCTGAAATCCCTTTTCCTCATAATAATAAATCCATGCAGTCATTTTTAGGCCAAATCAATTTTGTTAAGAGATTCGTTCCAGACTTTTCTCAAATCATTTTGCCACTTCAAACCATGATTAAGAAAAATTCAATCTTTAAATGGGGATCGGCAGAAAAGGAAGTGTTTGATTTGATCAAACAATCAATAATCAATGCCCCCGCTTTAAATACCCCTAATTTTTCTAATCATTTCACATTGTATACTATCACATTCGATTTGTCTTATGTAGCAGTACTCACACAGATCAACAATCACAATTTGGAAGCACCCATTTCATTCTATAGTTCAAATCTTCAGGGTGTTGAATTAAATTACTCCGAAGTAGAAAAACAAGCCTTTGCTGTATATAAAGCTGTCAAACATTACAGACCCTTCCTTTTGAAATGCCATACAAAAGTTTTAGTTCCTTTCCCTACAGTAAGACAACTATTAATCCAAAGGGAATTGGGTGAAAAAAGGGCAAACTAGGTTACAGCACTTCAAGAATACGACTTAGAAATTAAACCAACAAAGGTTGTTAGAGGCCAAGGTTTTTGCAAGTTGTTGGCAGGAGCATCCAACATTCTAGAATCAGGTGATACAGATCAAACCGAAGAGATCAACCAGATAAGTATCGCTGACTCTGAATCACAATATGTTGACTTAATCTTTTATTTCAAAAATGGGTACGCACCTCCTAACCTATCTTACAAAAATAAAAGGGCCATTAGATTGAAAGCAAAAAATTTCACAATTATTGATGATGTGCTTTTTAGGCAAAACTATGATTCAATTTTATTAAGATGCCTAGAAAAACCTGAGGCACAAAAGGTTTTGCATGAATTACATGATGGACCGGCAGGAGGAAACTTTGGAGCTGATACAATAGCTCACAAAATCATCCATGCGGGATATTATTGGCCCACTCTATTTAGAGATGCCCATGAGTATGTAAGGAAATGCCGAAGTTGTCAAACTTCTAGTGGAAGACAAAGAAGACTAGCTTTCCCTTTGCAACCAGTCAACATTGAACAACCATTTGAGCAATGGGGATTGGACATCATTGGAGAAATTATTCCACATTCTTCCAAACAGCATAAGTATATCCTTACCGCTACTGATTATTTTACCAAGTGGGTTGAAGCAATCCCTTTAAAGACAACAAATTCTGAAGCAATTATTGAATTCATAGACCAATTCATCATTACCAGGTTTGGCGTCCCGAATGCTCTTGTTTTTGATAATGCATCTTACTTCTCATGCAATTCTATGTTAGATTTCGCTATTAAAAGAGGATTTAAACTAAAATATTCTGCTAATTATTATCCCCAGGGTAATGGTTTAGTAGAATCTACGAATAAAAATCTGATTAAAATTATTAAGTGAACTATCGAACAGAATCATAAAAATTGGCACAAATCTTTAATATTTGCATTATGGGCTAATAGGATAACGCAAAAGGCTTCCATAGGTTCTTCCCCGTTTAATCTTGTGTATGGAAAAGAAGCAGTGCTACCAACAAATCTTGTTCTTCCTTCTCTAGCCCTAGTTCAGTTTTTTGAAGAAAACCCTTCTTCTTCTATACAACTTAGACATGACCAAATTCTAAAATTAGAAGAGGAAAGAGAAAAAGCCAAGGTTATTCATGTGAAACATCAGCAGATCATCAAGTCATCATTTGATTCAGTCTCATCCGGTTCAAAACAATTTCAAGTCAGTGATTTAGTTCTGAAATGGGACAAAGCCCATGAAGATAAGGGAAAACACACCAAGTTTCAAAAGATGTGGCTTGGACCATTTCATATATGTGAAAAGATAGGCCATTCGAAATTCATATTACAAGATTTATCAGGGTTGAGAGATTCTCTCCCTGTTAATGGCCTTATCTTAAAGAAATTCTTCAATTGAGGAGGTAACCCCTTCTCCTTTTAATAGAATTTTGTAGTTTGTAGGAGCATTAGAAAATAAAGTTGTGAGGTGTCTTCCATTGACCTTTGTTGTACTTAAGAGTTGCTCAAAACAAGTAGTGTGATATTTACTTTTAAAAGAATAGAAGTCTTAAACAAAAGGGGTAATTTCTAGGAAATTAGATATAATTGCATTCTGAAACCACACTTTAATTTTTCTGAACGCTTCTCGAAGTTTATAAATATTGTAAATCATTTTATGTTTTCAAATTGGTCACAAGAAGGTTATCAATATCAAAATAGGAACTAATCCAATTTCAACATCTTCAACTCTTACCTTGTCATCCATTTACTCTTAAGGAGAAAATTGTCCATCCCACTCACCAAAGTTTGTGATTACTCAGAGTGTAATTCTAAAATATTGGATATAAAGGATAAGAGGTGTTATTACAAGCCTTCTTAACATGTTCATAGGGAAATAGTTTAAACCGACATTACCAATATTGCATACCAAAACAGGGTAATGGCTTTTATTGTAAGACAAGGGGTCTCATCACGAGCCAGCTTGTTCGGTTAAATTACTACCAGTGAATGGCATTGTCACTCAGCGGGCCACCAAACCAGGACAATGGCTTTTTATCTTACAAAATAACAGAAAAATAGAAAAGAAATGCAAAATGTGAAAAGCATGTTTTGAATTCATTCTGTTAATCATACTCTGAGATGAATGGGACAGTGGACAATAACATGGTTAAAAGGTATCCCTGTCGAAACTATGAACGTTTGCTGGCAGCAGAGGCTCTACCTATGACAAAGGAGTTAATTCTAAAAGCTGATTTGGAAAGGTTTTATGTTTTATCATTATCAACCAATAGAGGCCAATTTAAAATTTAGAATGTATCTAACTTTGAACAAGAGAGGGAATTAGCAAAGATAGTTTCATTTTATTTGGAATGCTAGTATACCTAGTTATATTAGAAATTTCCCCTTTGATGAAATTTCTATTTTGAAAAAGTTTAAGTATTTCCATACTTTTCGGAGATAACTGTTTCTCCCAGCGAATCGCCAATTATTGTGCTCTACAACAACCCCCCATTTCATATCATTATTATCCCAAAACTATAATGTGAAATGGGTCCCTTTTTAATTTTAATTGGTATCAACTTAGTGTTACTCAAAAAGGTCCGAAAACAAAATAAAAACATTACAAAACCTTTTTGATAAACCAATTTAAGGTCTTATATACATATATGATTAATCTTTTATCATTGCAATAAAGAGTTCGCATATCGCAATAACAAAGGAGGCATAACTCAAAGAGCCACTGGTTTTCTCCGATACGAAATAGGCTATCGGATATCAACAATAATAAGTTGGTGCAATAAAATTCCTTTTCGCTCCGATGCGATGCAATATCGCTATCGGCGATCGGCGATTTACCATGCATGCTTTTAAAGTGCCCCAGTCAATACTCCTGACGCGATGCGATATCACTATCGGCGATCGGGGATTCCAAATGCAACCAATGTAACAATTTAAGATTTCCCCGACGCCCGATTGTGATAAGGCCAAAAGTGCGAATTTCAAAGAATCTTAAAACAGACTTATTACGATTAATTCGTATTAAAATCCTTATCTTCTGAATAGCCATTCATCCGCGCTCAACCGCCAAAACATCCAAGACACGCTTCAAACAAATCATTCGGCCAATAATCGATATGATGGGCATTTAAAGGATTGACATGTCTTAACGGCCATTTAATGAAACAGTAAGCCTAGAAATCTTCTCACAGATTGTATCCGCGGCCACCTTAAGTTAATCATTCACTATGCATTTATCGATATATATCTCACTCATATTCGATTTGCGCTATCAATTTTCTGTATTACGTTCATTCTTCACTCCTATGTAGAACTCTTCCGAAGTAACGAATTCAAGCAAAATGGGGAAGAAGTCTAAGAAAACTGTAATTGCTTCCGCTTCGCCGGCCACAGGACAGCCCATCGCTGATCCAGGAACTAAAAAGAAGGGATTGATATCGTATACTACATGCCTAGAACTCGCCAAAACTACTTGGCAAGGTACCTATAATTTGATTGAAGCCGAAGGACCAATGATGACAGTAGTACAAGCCTCAGTAGATAGCACTCGGAAATCTGACGCTAATCTAAAGGACTTAGCCAACTCTTTTCTTCATCGGATAGCAGCTCGGGAACAAATTCTCCCATATACAGATGTGGTGAGATGGGCAATTCAGAAAATCCCAATCACAGACAGAACCTTCAGCACCAGAGATGGGAGAATTTTCGGTTCATTTCAAGCTGAGGATTTGAGGCAAATGTATCATTTACCTGTGCCAGAAAAGAAGTACAACACGGAATTTCTAGAGAAATTCCGAGATGAGAACGAGACTGAATCTGAACCCATTTGGGAATGGAGGCAAAATCCGACAAAACACAAGCATGAATCTTCGGGTAAGTACTCGGTTGATTCTCTATGCTCTCCTTATTGCTATGCTGGGATAATGATGTGTAGGTTGTGGGGGTTACATTATTCCACTAATTTTACTATAGAAATGGTTCCCTTGATGGAAGCGGCATGTAATGGTGAAATAATGGATTGGGAAACTATACAGTCCGATAAGTTAGCAACCACAGTTCTTGATTTTAGAACCAAATCTCGCGTCACTGAAAGGTTTATTCCCCCATTCTACTATAGCGCTTATATGCTAGACATCCTGTGTTTTAAATCTGAATTTCTTGTGCTCAGATGGAGGTGGACATCGCAAGACCCCATGCCCATTCACATATACCATCATAAATTGTGGAAAACCTACTACAAGCACCATTTATACCAAATCTGCAATGGCTTCATGTTACCCATCCATCATTCTATCTTTAATAAGCCTGCCCCTAATATTTCCTACCAAGCAGGGATTGATTTGACATCAATAGGAAGTTGGTTCGGGGAGGAGAAGTTTACCTATATCAGAATTTTTGGCAGTCAAGCCAAACCTCACGTTCTTCCTTTGTACATACCTGATAAACTACTGGCCAGGGAGATAGCCTATCAGATTACTTCCGATGGAGTTACACAAACTCTAAAGAAGAATAAGAAGCAGGTCTGGCCCTCTTTTCCCCTGAGATGTGGTATCTACACTCTACATGATTTCAAACATGCAGAGGAAGAAGCTGAAAAAATAAAGTCATTAACTCTGGAAACTCTTCCTAGTAGGTGATTTGATCCACGCAAAGTCGCCTATAATGCACTTGAACAGGCCAAATTGACCAAGTTCGAGCATAAAGAAGATAGGTTCGAGGACTTGTTCTCATCAGCCAAATCAATGTATCAAGTTAGATTGCTCGTTATAATTGAATACAAAGATGAAGGATTAGTTGAATTCAACAGACTTAGAGAACAGAGGTTGCAAACTCTGCCTCTAGATCTGTTAGCGACAACCCCAACAACAGAATCAAGCGAGCCTGAGCAGCGACTTGTTAAAGAACCTCCTGTTACATCAAAGGAATAGGAAGAAGTGCATGAGAAAAGACAAGAGGAGATCCAGGCGAAAGAGCAAGAACATAGCAGTATAAATGTAAATGAAAATACTCAAATTGACCCGAAATTGCTCCAGGAATGGCAGCAATTCAATTCAATTATCGGCAATCTTGAATGCTCTAAAGATGACGAGACATCAAAAGAGGTCAATACACAGGAAGCAACTTCAAAGCAGGTTTCAGGTGAAACCTACGACCTACCCAAGTCAAAAGAAGTGGAAATAATCCCAAAGGATCCTTCTGACCAGGTCATTTTGCAGATAGAAGAAATTCCTCCTTTAGATGTCTTCTATAGCCCAAGACATAAAGCTGTGGTGAAATGACAGAGGAAAAGGAGAAGAACTGATCAACCTTCTTTATTCCCAGAACAAACAGTGACGGGCAATGTGCTTTGGAAAGAGGAATTTGACCCCTCTGATGATTTAACAAAACTATCACAATATGCTGGAGCCTATTCGGCGGCGATGATAGACAAGGCATCAGAGGTGAGCAGTTTATTGAAGACAAAAGACCAGGAGATCTTCTCGCTACAAGCACAACTATCAGAAGCACAGCAAAAGGCGGAGCAGGAAGAACAGCAATTGCTAGTACAACAACAAATAAATAACCAATTGACTAAACAATTGCAGGAAGAGAAACAGAGAATTGATGACATTGCAGTTCAAAAGCAGAAGCAACTATCTGAGGCATTGGCGCAACTAAAAGCATCAAATGAACAAATGCTGAAGTCAAAAGATGAGCAGATTGCTCAGTTATCAACCCAGCTAGAGCAAACAAAGAAGCTTCCACAGATAAGTGAGTTTAAAGTAGAAGCATTTCAGATAAACAAGGGATTGATAAATTGGATAAAACTTTTATGTCAGCAAATCGCCCAGGCGGAACCATTATACGATTTAACTACATCAATAAGTGAGAAAGCATAAAAGGCTAGAACAGACTTGGATCAAGCTGAAGAAACATTGACCAATTTTCTTGAATGGCAAGATACCGATCAGGGGCAAGCGCTAATTTACCAAGGATTCTAGAATCGCATAAAGAGATATTATTTACAGAATGGCAGTTTCAGTTAATGAAGGCAGAAAGAGCAATTTCAAGATGCAAAACAACCACTAGTAATTTGGTTGAATTGGTTAATAATACTCTTTACTTGTCTAACATGATCTCTCAATGTACTCCAGGCAAATTGACAGCAGCTAAAATATTGGAGCAGTCATGTTACCCAGAGCTAGAGAAAAATGGAAGGTTAATCGCAGGAATTAACAGTTTGACATGGGATGCCTATTGGTTCTTTTTAGTCAAGCCGCACAGCCAGAGAGCCACCCTCAAATGCCTTACAGATGCAATCGGGTATATCATTCCTGATATTCAGGATGCCACCTATGCCACCCAACTCAATTCTCGCCTCAACAGACCACCTGAAGTGGAGCCAATGCTTGCGATAAGTCAGCTCAGCTTTAAAGGCAAACAACCTGAATGATGATTCATGCCGCCGACTACCAGATCACTGCAAAGGAGATATTTATCATCAATTGATACCAATTAAGTAGGATTTTAGTTTCATAGATATTTAGTTTAGTTTAGTATTTATAGACCCTTTCATGTATTTAGAAAGGGTTGTAAAGTGTTGTATATGACTTAAACCCTGAAGTTTCATTATTGTACTTCAGGGATATTCTTTTATAAAACTGGACCAATCAGTCTGATTTTTGACAAAGAAACTTTTACGCAAATGTGCACTACTGTCTTTGTTTGAAAGTATTTCTACGTTGGAGGAAGAATTTCAAATAGCGATTGATATTGGGATTGATTAGCAGCTCATATGGTACTATTATCTATGTCTGAACTCATTCTTTTTATATGAATTGTCATTTGATCGCTCTTTCTATTATCAGATATATATATTTGTTTTAACAACATTCTTTATTCATTCCACTATTGGATGTGTACAGTGTTCTTTTCTTCTAATCATGTATGCATCGATGATATAAATGATACGTGTAGCAATATTGTGTTAATCACTTTGTTTAACTATTTAAATGAAGTAATCTTTGAATGAACAAATATCTATGTTTATTTGATAGAATCATCTATATGCTTGTCGATAGACAAAGATCATCAAACGCTACATTTCCAAAGAATAATTGTTCCCGGGATTAGTATTAATTCTTTTATTTTGTTGATAGATTAAGTTATTCGCCTATCATTAGATTAGATAACCAATCGCTCATCCACCCCTTTTATTCATTATTGGGAAACTGGTCCCATTATATCCAGTCGGAGCCACCATCCCAAATGGAAAAGGAGTTGTATTAAGGTCCAGACCGGGTGGTTATCCCCCAATGTTGATACAACGATTTTCGGGGCATCAACACAACCCAATACTAAGGAGACGTGGTAATAGTATTTCATTTTCAACCTAAATAATTACTAAAATATTTTGATCCTCATATTATATTTAAACTCTAGGAAAGGAGGTAAAAAATAAAAATAAAAAGCCTTATATTTACCTTATAAATATTTCAATATAAGACTTAAATAAAAGTTTTAAAAAATAATACACTTTGCTAATAGAGAGGAAAATATATAATTATGTTAATTGTTAATTATTTAAAATTAATCTAAATTAAAAAATATTATTATCAATCAAAATACTAAAAAGTGGGTTTACTAAATAAATTATTTCCATGCAACATTAATAATATTGATTATGTTTCTAAAAGTACTAGTACATAAAAGAAAATTTAATATGAAAAAAGCCGTTATAAATAAATAATGTCCAAATATCCATATAAATCAAAATATATTCAAATGTCAACTATGTATATATGAAATATTATATAAAGAAATTAAAAAATTGAATTCTTATTACTTAAATATTGATCCTCTTCACGCTTGTTAGATTTGTGATTAAGATGAATCTATATCAGGGATGTGATTAAAGAAAGATAATATATATATATAAATAATATACTATATATATTTTATATCAGTGCTTGGTAAATATGTGATTAAGATGAATCTATATCTAGACACTTAGTAGATCTCTGACTAAGATAAATTTAGCATGCAGCAAAAAGGTGAATTCTTAACATAATGCAATGGGAAACACTTATATTAAATGTCATCCCGTGGAAAAATTGGCCATAAGTTTTTGAACTTAAAAGTGCATAAAATTAGGTTTAGGTTTTGAAACTTTTAAATGTATCCATCACATTCATGGCAACAATAGTTATACATAATTAAATTTAAATTGTGGAAGCCTTATTTTAAAGTAGACATGACTATTGACATAAATTGTGAAAGCTTTATTTCCAAGTAGACATGACTATTGACATAAATTGTAGAAGCTTTATCCTAATTAGACATTAGATTGGTGTAAAAATGAAAATGGTGCAATCATGTTTTTTTTTTTAATAAATAATAAAATTATTTCATAAAAGTAAATTTTGTTATTTAACATACATTTAAATATATAAATAAATTCATACTCTAAAAAAATAATGGAAAAAAAAAAAACCTGAACATTTGAATTGGATAGAAACAAATCAAACTTTCAACTTACCATTAAAAAAAAAAACTTAAAATAATAAAACCTAGAAAAATATTCAAAAAATACAATGAATTATACTAAGCTAATGAAAAATTCATACTTATGGCAAATCCAGTATATATCCCAAGGGAGATCGTGTGTATTAAACGACTAGGCCGGGGAGTGGATGCTAGAGACAATTAGCATAAGTTTTTGAGACTAAAAACTATGTCCATTAGGTTTTGAAACACTTAATATTGTCCATAAAACTTTGTACTCAGTTATTCTTGATATATTATGTCTCGATCTTCCATTTAATATTTAAATAATTAAAACTTTGGCAATGTTATTGTGTGTTAGACAAAGAGGTAACTCCATGAATTGAATTGTATTTTGCATTAAGATGGTACGTGTATATATATATATATATATGGAGATGGAGATTATTGGGTTTCATCTCCCAATATCTCTTCAACTTCCAATTCTCTTTATTTTCCTATTTACAATATTTACATAGATTTATCTAATCCCAAAGATTAGGTGTCAACATTACCCTCCTTAATATGAAGGGATGTTGGTGAGTCCAAGCATCATTTTGAAGCTTTCAAACTTTTCCCTTCTAAGCACTTTGGTGAAGATATTTGCGATATGCTCATTTGTGGAACAATGGCATAGGTGGATTATCTTGGCCTCAACATGATGTTGAATCAAATGGTATTATATATTGATGTGTTTTGTTTGATCATGGAACTTTGCGTTCTTGTCCAAATTTATTGCATAAGTGTTGTCAATCAAGAGAGGAGTTGAATGCACTTGTTTCTCTTGCAAATCTTCCAAAATTTTTCTGAGCCACACAATTTCCTTTCTTGCTTCAGCTGGTGCCACATATTCTGCCTCAGTTGTGGAATCTGTTGGAACTGATTGTTTGCGTGACCTCCAGGAGACACCTCCTGATCCAAGAATCATAACATAACCTGAAGTAGATAACCTAGTTTCTTTGTCTCCATCGAAGTTTGAATCAGAATATCCAATTAAGCTAAAGTCAACCACTTGTGTATACTTAATTCTAAAGTCTTGAGTTCCCTTTAAGTACTTTAGAACTCTTTTTGAAGTAGACCAATTCCCCTCACAAGGCTTTTGCATAAACCTGGAGAGCATTTCAACAAAAAATGAAATGTTTGGTCTAGTAGTAGTCAGGTAGTTGAGACATCCTATGAGTTGTCTATACTTCGTTGCATCATCAAAATATTTTCCTTCAATGGGTGTGAACTTTAAGTTTTGTTCCATTGGAGTATTCAAAAGATTACACTCAGTCATGCCAAACATGTTCAACATATCTCCAATGTACTTCTTTTGAGAGAGGAATATAAACTTCAGATGTTGAGTTACTTATTTACCAAGATAGTAGTGAACATAGCCCAAATCTATCATTTCAAAACCTTTCCTCAATTCCTTCTTTATAAATGAAACGTAGTTCTCATTTTTCCTTATCACCAGAAGATCATCTACATACACCATAATATGTACAATTGTTTTTCGAACATTCTCAAAAAAACAAAGTTGCATCATCAAGATCATAATGTTTGAAGTTGAGTTTCAGAAGATGCTCAGTTAACTACTCATACCAGGCTCGCAGTGCTTACTTAAGGCCATGAAAGGATTTTACAAGATTTCATACCTAATGTTCTTGACTCTTAAAAAAAATCCTTCTAGTTGGGACATAAAAACATTCTCTTTCAAATCTTCATTCAAAAAAGCAATTTTTACATTCAATTGGTAGACTTTCCAACCATTTTGTGTTGCCAAGGCAAAGAGTGTCTGGATGGTAGTCCATTTTGATGTGGGGGCAAAAGTATCCTCATAGTCGACCCCTTCCTTTTGTGAAAAAAAATTTTCCACAAGCCTGGCTTTGTGCTTTTCAAGTGAGTCATCTGCTTTATACTTGTTCTTGAAGACCCAAATGCATCTTATTGGTTTGGTTCCCAATGGAGGATCAACTAGCTTCCAAGCGCCATTATTTATCACAGCATCATATTTTTTCTACATTTTTTTTTTCCATTCATCATGAGAAGAAGCTTCTTTAAAGGAATTTGGTTAAAAATTTGTAGACAAATTCAGTTCACAATCATAAGAAACATCCATATCAACAGGTGAATCAGAATCGTCTACATCACCTCCGTTTTGTCTGATTGAGCTTCGTGTTCATGTCCTTCTAACCTCATCAAGACACACACTTTCAAGTGTATTTGTCAGCCATTTTGGAGGACCTTTCTAAGATGGCCCAGGTTGGTCAGTTGACTCAGTTGGGGTTGAATTAAGATTGAGTCTCCCAATTTGTCAATCACATCATTCAAAGTGTCATCTGTGGTTGGAGCTTCATGTGAGGGAGAGAGTGCTTCAGAAGAAGATTCCACAAATTGATCCAATATAGAAATCCCCCCTTAAAGATGTGGAATCTCATTATCAAATTATTGAAAAGACTTTACATGTTTGAATTAATCTAAGTAATCAAGTTATCATTCAACAACATTGTCAGCCGAGAAAGATCACATCTCTAGATATTATAAGCTTAGTTTTTACTTTTTCATAGAGATGGTATGCTTTGGAGGTATTTGAGCACCCTAGGAAGATACATTTGCAACTCCTTGCACCAAGTTTGTTTCTTTATTCCTTAGTTATTAAGGCATAGTAGGTGGAACCACAAACCCTGAGATGTCTCACCGAAAGAATGTGGCCATACCATATTTCATAGGGAGTAATTTTTTTGTAGTATTAGATGGACACCTATTCTTTATATACACAACAACTAGAATTGCATAAACCTAAAACATCATCTTAGCATTCTTGAAAAAAATCATGGAACATACCATATTTAATATTGTCATAATCATTATTTCAGTTATTTCGTTTTGTTGGGAATTATAGGGCACGGTTGTTTGATGTTTGATCCCATGTTGGCGAAGATAGTTTTCAAATTCATTTGAAGTGTATTCTTTTCCATTATCATTGTGAATAGATCCAATATGAGATTGTGCATCATTTTCAATTTATGCATGAAAGTTCTTGAATGTTTCAAAAGATTCAGATTTGTTCTTCAATAAATTAACCCAACACATTCTCGTGTAGTCATCAATAAATGTCATCATATATTTACCACCATTTGTAGAAGGAATGGGCATTGGGCCACCTAAATCAGAATGAATGAGATCAAGTTTTCTATGTGTTATGGAATTAGAATCATGAAAATATTGTTTGTTGTGCTTTCCTAAGATACAAGCATCACATTGCTTAAGTTTCCCAGGAATTGTAGGAAAACCAGTAACACTATTTTTTTTCAACAAATGGAGGTTTTCATGGTTCAATTTTCAGAATCTGGCATGCCATAAAAGACTTGATGGAAATGTATCTTCATCATAGTGAGAGCTGTATGAAAATTTGTGTGCATGATCAAATGTTCCTTGTAGCTTCAGAAGTCTTTCTTCTTCTATCCTCATCATGGCAAGTGAGTGCTCTGATACTTTTCTAACCTCGATATTTCCATCAAATAAATGAATGGAGTGTCCTTGCTGGCGGATGTGGACCAAAGATAGAAAGTTTTTCCTTATCTCTGGGAGGTGTATAACATCAGGTATAAGAAAGTCTAGAAGACCAGACAGCTTGAGCTTGATGGTGTCAAGCCATGATGGCTTCAGTTTGGATTTGTATGCCAATTATATTGCTCCATCAACATTATCAGTGAATTATTCAAATAAATATCTCCTAAAAGTCATGTGGCAAGTTGCTCTTGAATCAAGCAACCAATCATCTTTCCATGAAGAAAGTGAAGCATTGAAGAAGTCTTTAGTTACTCCAATGTTGCCATGTGCCACAACATAATGAGAAAATTCAGGTACTTTACCTTTCCCCTTGTCAGTTGTTTTACCTTTACATTTATTTATTTCCTGCTCAATTTAGTCCCAAAGAAAATTACAAGTGGAATCATCATGTCCATCTCTATTTCATCTTATGCAATGAAAATCTAACTTTCCTCCATGGAATTGTCTACCGCTCTTCACCCCTTGCCTCTCAAATTCCTCCTTCCTCTTCCTCTTTGGTCACCTCTTCCTCTAGAAGAATCTTGTGCATGATTCTTCTTCTTATGTTCATGGTACATTGCTTCTTCAGTAGACTAAGGAGTTTTCTTCTTCCCAAAAGCCTTCTCTCTTTCAGTAAACTTTTTCTCAATGGAGTCAAAGGTAATCTCCTTAAGGTTGTCACTTGCTTGCAATGACTCAAAATAATATGAGTAGGTGGGATATAGTGCCTTAACACAATCTTTGAGAGGAATATTTATTTCAACACCAGTGGCTTTTTTTTCATGAATAATCAATCTTACTTATGATGCTAAGGAAAGAGGATCAACATTTCTCATCTCAAGACTGAAAAACTTAATTATCAATTGAACAACTTCAAGTTCAGAGTGAGTCATACAATTCCTTCAACTTTTTTAAGGCTTCAAAAGCACTTGAAAATGGAGAATATGGCGACTCACCTCTTTATTTATTGTCCCTAAGATCAAGGCATATGTCTTGTTGTTCTTGTTTTCCCAAATGGCAAGGCTTTTTTGTCATGCATAATCAATCTTACTTATGATGCTAAGGAAAGAGGATCATCATTTATCATCTCAAGACTAAACAATTTAATCATCAATTGAACAACTTCAAGTTCAAAGTGTGAGTCATACAATTCCTTCAACTTTTTTAAGGCTTCAAAAGCACTTGAAAATGGAGAATATGGCTACTCACCTCTTTATTTACTGTCCTTAAAATCAAGGCATATGTCTTATTGTTCTTGTTTTCCCAAATGGCAAGCTCTTTGTCTGAAGTGGGCTTTTCAGGTGCATTCTCCCCTACACTTTCCCAAACTCCTTTCCACAACTCATTAAAAATGAGGGTGTATTTTATCTTCTGGGACCATTTAGGATAGTTCTCTTTTACAAAGACAACTACTCCCATAATGGAGATGATTAAATACATTATAAAATTTAAATTGGACCCAAAATACTTGCAATAAAACTGATATTAATTCACATATAATTATATCTTCAAAA
Organism: Pinus taeda; assembly: GCA_000404065.3. Lineage (NCBI taxonomy): Eukaryota > Viridiplantae > Streptophyta > Pinopsida > Pinales > Pinaceae > Pinus > Pinus taeda. The sequence continues at coordinate 64,061 of APFE030090404.1, forward strand.
ATTGCAAGCTATCAAATATATTTTCAAATATATCTGCGAAGATATACTATCATATATCATATAGCACCTCCATTCACACCTCCTTTAAAAAAATATACCACTCCACCTAAAAAAATACGCCATTCACAGCTTTAAGAATACACCATAAACTTTATGATTTATTTTTTTTTAAAAGGCACAGGGCATATATAAAAGTTCACTCATGAACCACACGACCTTCAAAAATGGAGTTCGGTGTATTCCATATATAATAAAAGACCATATGCACATCTAAAATTCAATGCATTCCAATGCACTAAGAGCTCCATCCAATGAATTAAATTTCTCGAGGGACAAGATTTCGATGAACATAAACAATGAACAATCTTCAACATTGCATTATAAATATATATTATAATGCAATCAACCAACCAATGCAGAGGTGGTCACAGTCACCCTAAGGCATTTTTCAATAATATTCCACGGGTTTCACAATTCAGCTTCCCAACCAGCATGCATTCAATCGTTCATATTGTATACAGTTTATGCACGATTTTTAAAAGGATTTAACACAGGTATAGCAGCTTCACTATCGGCCTTTTCAACACAGGTATAGAGCAGGTAATACAGGTATCGGCCTTTTCAAAAATTCAACACATTTCTTTTTGAACCATAAAAGAACTTCAACACATTTCAAATGCACTCATACGTCACCGCACCAGGTCGAAAATTCACCTCACCGCACCAGGTCGAGAGTTCGCTTCTCTCTCACAGCTTTCAAACAGAGTGAAAACCCGCGGGTGCATTTGTTTGAAAGGAAGACAAAGGAACAGAGGAAAATGGAAAGAAATACAGGAGTGAGCAAAGAATGCTAAAAAGGGGTTGCTCTAATACTTAATACTATGGCAGGCAGGAAGTAATTTCATAAATTGAATTGTATTTTGCATTAACATAGAACATAAATATATACATGGTATATACATCAGGTTGTTTTTGGGTTTCATTTCCCAATGTTTTTTTTTTTCAAATCTTTTTATTTTTCTATTTATAATGTTTACATAGATTTACCTAATCCTAAAAATTAGGTGTCAATATTGTGAAATATTAATTAATTCATAATTAAATTTAAATTATTAGTACTCTCTTTTAAAATAGACATCTCTATTAGAATAAAAATAAAAATGATGCTATATTTTAAAAAAAATTATAAGATTTTTTTTCATAAGATTGTGAATTTTTGTTATTTAAAATTTATTTTGACTATATAAACAAGTTTAATAAGCATCATTATTGCTTAGTATTTGTCTCTTATACAAAAAGTAATCAATAAAAATTATTCAATGCTCCAACAAATTCATAAATCTAATAATGAAACACATTTGAATACTAACATTATCGTTTGTTATAACAGTGAAGAGTTTATTGAAATGTGTTTGTGCACATTTTATTCTATCTTTAGCTTATGGGACCAATTAACAAGGAGAAATTACAGTGAAAGTTTATTGAAATGTGTTTGTGCACATTTTATTCTATCTTTAACTTATGGGACCAATTAACAAGGAGAAATTACAATCTCTAGTATCTTTATATTAAATAATGTATATATACGATATAAATAAAATAAATATTTTTTTAGAAAGATAATTGTTGTAACAAACTATTTATTTAACTTTAAATTTAAACTCATCCTAATTCACTAGAAAATAAATAATTTATGGTAGAAATGTTATGTCCAAAAGATCAAATTAATATGAAATATCTTATGTTGTCTTAATTGTGTGGCAAAGAATTCATATGTAGTAAAATATATAATATAAAAATTTACAATGTCTAGCACATTACCATAAAAAATTTAGTTACAAAATAGTTTAAGTGTGAGCGCAAAAGATTTTTAAAATTTATTTTTTTACTTTATATTTGTAAGTTATAATTAAAATTTTGAAAACAAAAGATAATATTATTTATTATAGTGTTGACTTAAATTTTATTTTTTCTATTGCATAATGATTTTAAACTGAATTGTGAAAATATATAATATAGGTAAAGGTTATTTTTTAATATTGCATAATGATTTGAAATTAAATTGTGAAAATATATAATACATATAAGGGTTATTGAGGAAAATGATTGAACCAAATCTACTCAATAATAAAAATAGAAAGGAAAAATTATGAAAAAAATCACAAATATTAATGTAATCTGAAAGAATATTATTAGGAACGAAAAAATAAACAATATTAATTTTTTTTAATTGTTTTAAACAATTTTTAATTATGAAAATTTTGATTTTAAAACAAATACAATTATTCATCTCGTAAGCAAAATTAGAAATTCAAAAAATAATTTTTAAATTTCTAAAAAAATAAATTTAATATTTAATTCTACTACCATTTTAATAAGTAAAAACATTTTGACTCAGAAATATATATATAAAAACTCGTTCATTTAAAACTGTGGAAGACGCAAACAATTAGCCATAAACTAAAAAATGCATTTTGAACTTTTAATTTTATCCATTATATTTTATACACAACGAAGAATATTTTTGATATATTACGTATATTACATCCGACTATCCATTCTATTTAATATTTAAATAATCAAAAACCCTAGCAATTCCCTTTAGAAATGGAAATTGATGAATAATTAAATTTGGAAGCTTTATTTCAAAATCGACATTTTTATTGAGGTAAAAATCATAATGGTAAAAAGGAAAATGATGGCATATTTCTTATAAGAATTATTCTTAAAAAATAAAAAACATAAAATTATAAATTTTTGTTATTATTATTTAAAATGTATTTTTAAATTTATAAATGTAATTCCTTTTTTTTTTAAGAATTATTGGTAAAAAAAAAACTAAAAAAAAATATAAAAAAATTATAAATTTTGTTATTATTATTTGAAATGTATTTTTAAATCCATAAATTTAATCCCCTTAAGTTGTTTGTTAACTTTTATAATTACTTTATTTTACTAACTTACTCAATAATTATGAATGTCTTATAAATATATAAGATTACTGACCATATGTTTTTTGAAGGGTTAGCTACAAGTGTATGGAAAGAAAAGATGTGAGCAAAAATTTACTACACTTGGAGTTGGTGGATAGTTGCCCATTCTGTAGTGGTTACCTGCCCATTATCTCTCTGGAGGTGAAGAAAACCTTCTAAAGGGGGCCAAAAGGTTAGGGGAACCTGAGGCTCAAGAGGTGATAAATTTTTTATTGGTAAGATTTTGACACAACTTTGTGAAAAGGAGTAAACTAATTGGTCAATGGAACTAATTAGTTGCCTATCATTGAAGCTAGTTGGGATTAGGTGGTCCAGAGATAAATTGTTTTACTATTATGAAATTTGCTCAAAGAGAGCACCAAAATTAAATCTGGTTCTCACGGGTTGGAAGGTGCATCCGACTTTTCATAGTATTGTGCTAGACAACTGATCATGAGTTGCAGATAAATACCTATAGTTTTACTATTTTTTATAATAGCTTTAAAAAAAGCTATTTTGGAAAAAAGACATGTATGAAACCCTAAACATATACAGGTGGAATATTCTCTAGAGTATTATTAGAACAAAGAATTTTCTTTTAGGTAGTGTTATATGTGTAATTACAAGACCCTGTTTGTGGAAATCACTATGTGACTAGCTATCGGAATTACTGTGTGACCTTTTATTTTCTATCACTACGTGACTAGTTATCGAAATTACTGTGTGCCCTTTTGTTTTCTTTAAAAGCATTGTGTGGTATTCTATCGAAATTACTGTGTGACCTTTTATTTTCTTTAAAAGCATTGTGTGGTATTCTTTGAAAGAACTGTGTGGTATGTTTGTTTGTTTTATATATATATATATATATATATATATATATAGATAGATAGTGTGTTTTCTTTAAGAGAATTGTTCTAAGCAAGCATTGCAAATTATATAGGCAGTTACCAAGATTGTACACAGAGAATCTATAAGAATCAACAGAGACCCTCGTGGGAGAAAAATTCTGCTAGTAAATAATCAAGCACTTAGGAGGAAGAAATTCTTGTAAACATGGTCTAAATAAACCATATACTTGCTACGAGATTTATGGACAAAAATCACGATTAATATCCAAGAATTAGTAAAACCCTAGTCATGAATGGGTTGGGTTATTCCCGAGGGTTGGGTTGGAGGCCCTCCCACAGGGACGGTCCTGTTAAGCTCCCTTTACGGCTTCCAACGGCCCCTGATAAGTTGGAAACAATCTACCAGTTATTTCCTTCAATTAGGGAAACCAACTGCAGTTATTTCCTTCAATTACGAAAATCAACTGTAGTTAATTAATTTCTTGTTGGGAGCTCCTGAAGTGGTCCATTACTCCTTTTGCAGTTCTTTACCATGTTTTGTGGAACACTTGACACATAGCCAATAGAAGCTTCATGGAAGCTTGGTTATAAATACTTATATTTGGTCCCGACTCCCCAAGCTCAGTAACTCAATCTCCTTCAGTGTTACACCATCAAGTTAGAGCGAGCAGAGCTTGGAAGTGTCACACAGTTTGAACTCTTGCACATTAGCCTAAGAAATTGTTTATTGTGTTTTGAGCCATTGTCGTAGTTGGTCTTTGCACGTTTTTCCAACCAACGGTTTGAACTCTTGCGCATTAGCCTAAGAAATTGTTTATTGTGTTTTGAGCCATTGTCATAGTTGGTCTTTGCACGTTTTTCCAACCAACCTGTGATCGATTCGTATTAGCCCCGGCCCCATGACAAGATGCTTGCTGACCATGATCTAGTTCCCATTATCTATATCACTTGATTCCCGTGTAGTTGGCGCATTTCAAATTTAGATGAGGTGCGTGAGTGTCTGAGTCTTCTTATATTGGTTTTTACGGCTTACTGAGCTGGGACTGAGTAGTAGAGCATTGAGTCAATCAAATGATAGCTGGGCGGGAGCGAATACTTCAACTAAAGCATTTGGGCTGTGTGCATTTTTCTTCGTAAGTCATTTAGGCTGTCTAGATAAATACCTTGTAGCTTGTGGTTTGCAGCAAAAGTAACATCAATGGCTACATGTATGATTTATTGGGTATTAAAGTTTTTTTTTTAATTCTTTTAAGTATTTGTTCCGCATTATAGAATTGTTATTATGATTTCATTTGGTATCAGAGCGAAGTTTTATCTCTACCTTGGTGTTTATAGACATGCTCTATTTGGCTCAATGCCATATTTTGAGAATTTTCTGAATTAAGGCATTTATTTGGAAATATGTCTAGTTTCTACTCTAATTAATACATGTTATTTTGGATGACTATACTCGTTGAATGTTATGCATAAATATTATAGTTTTATTTATGCAATTTATAATTATTCTCATATCAAGTAAATTTTATGCATAAAATAAATAATGTCTAAGTGATCCATATAATTTTTAAATGATTAGAGAATAGCCACAGCATCTCTAATTAAATAATACTATATATTATGATTGATTAGGATCACATAAAGAATATTTAGACATTAATTGTAATGAATTATACTAAATATAATAAATTTTATCCTATAGGAATTTTTACTATATTTACATAATTAATTACGATAAAATATTAAATTATTCATAACTTGCCCACATGAATTATGAATTAATAGTTTTATCATAAAGTTCAAATCTAAGATAGAATTTATATCAAATTATAATCATAATATACCCTTTAGAATTATGAATTAAGTGAATAATTTGATAAATTCCATCATAAAGAATAATTGAATCTGCTTGAATTGAAAATTTAGTCCACGGACAATTTTTATGTCATTAGATTCAATTTTAAGCATGATTTACATTGGTAAAGCATGAAATTTTATTTTTAGGCCTCAATTTTAACATAAGCATGTGATCTTTAATTTTATGCAGTTATACAACCTACAAATTTCTCTAATATTCGTTGTGATATCTCTGAACTTAAGGGAGATAACTATAAGGTCTAGAAGGAGAGGGTTCTCCTTCATTTGGATTGGATGGACATAGACTATGTTATTAGGAAAGATGAACCACCAGCACTCACTAATACCAGCACTGCAGTGGACATCACGCTTTATGAATGATGGGAGCGATCTAATCACCTAAGAATGATGTTCATTAAGACTAAAATTTCAGCTGGTATTCGTGGTTCTGTTGATTAGCATGAAAAGGTCTGAGACTTGCTAAAAGTCATTGATGATCAATTCGTCACTTCAGACAAGGCACTAGCAAGCACCCTAATCATGAAGTTCTCATCCCTAAGGCTCACCAGTGTGAAAGGTGTACGTGAGCACATCATGCAAATGAGGGACACTGTGGCTCAATTGAAGAAACTCGAGGTTGAAACTTCGAAGCCTTTCCTAGTGCACTGCATCCTGAACACTCTTCCACACCAATACGGACCCTTCAAAATCTCATACAACACACATAAGGATAAATTGTAAATTAATAAACTCATGACCATGTGTGTTCAAGTGGAAGGGAGACTGGTGATGGAACTAGGAGAAAGTGAAATGTTGGCAACACGTGGAAAGGGAAAATCTCAAGCCAATTAGAAAGGGAAAGCTAAAGTACCTCCCCAAGCTAATATCAAGAAGGATTCCAAGTGCTTCTTCTGTAAAAAGAAGGGACACATGAAGAAGGAATGTGCCAAATTTCATAAATGACTTGCGACAAAGGTAATCAAATCTCGTTTGTTTGTTATGAATCTAATATGGTTAATGTCAATATTAACACCTGGTGGATTGATTCTGGATCAACAATTCACATTTCGAATTCCTTGCAGGGTTTGCAAAACCTAAGGAAGCCAGTGGGAAGTGAGCAAAGCATCTTATTAGGAAACAAGATGGGCTCGCATGTGGAAGCTATAGGAACATGCTATTTAACTTTAAGTAGTGATTTTGTTTTAGAATTAGAAAAGACCTTTTATGTTCCAAGTTTTTCTAGAAACTTGATTTCAATTTCAAGGCTTGTACATTTTGGATATTCCTTCAACTTTTCAGAAATATCTTTCAATTTATTTTATGAATCTGATTGTGTTGGGAATGGTATTTTGTCTAATGGTATTTACTACATTAATTTACAAAACAATGTCACTTATGATTTAATGCATGTTCACACTATCACTAAAAGATGTGTTATTAATGAAGATTCCTCTAAATTATGGCACCAGAGACTAGGTCATATCTCCATAGAAAGAATTAAAAGATTGGTAAATTAAGGGGTACTTAATACTCTAGATTTTACTGATTTTGAGACTTGTGTGCACTGCATAAAGGGAACGTAGACCAACAAGTCAAAGAAAGGTGCAAATAGGAGTTCAAACATATTAGAGATCATACATAATGATATATGTAGTCCAGACATGGACTCACATGGTCAGAGATACTTCATCTCTTTTATAGATGTATTCATGATATATGTATCTCTACATGCTTCATAAAAAGAACGAAGCATTAGGTGCCTTTAAGATATTTAAGGCTAAAGTAGAGAAACAATGCGACAAGCAAATTAAAATCATGAGATCAGATAGAGGTGGAGAATATTATGGTAGATACACAGAAGATGGACAAGCACCTAGGCCATTCACAAAATTTCTTCAAGAGCATGGAATTGTTGCCCAATACACCATGCTTGGTTCACCTGACCAGAATGGTGGAGCAGAAAGAAGAAACCGAACATTATTGGACATGGTGCGGAGTATGCTTAGCAACTCTAATGTTCCTAAATCCTTGTGGACTGAAGCACTTAAGACAACAGTGTATATATTAAACCGAGTTCCAACCAAGGATGTTCTTAAAATGCCATTTGAATTATGGAAAGGTTGTAAACCGAGTTTGTGACATATGCGCGTTTGGGGATGCTCGTCTGAAGTGAGAATTTATAATCCACAAGAGAAGAAGCTGGACCCAAGGACCATTAGTGGGTATTTCATTGGATATGTTGAAAGGTCTAAAGGTTACAGATTTTATCATCCATCTCACAGCACTAGGATTGTGGAATCAAGAAATGCAAAGTTTCTTGAAAGTGACTTGATTAGTGGGAGCGATCAAACGAGGAACATAGTTTCTGAGAAGGATCATTCAGAATCTCAACCTTCCACCTCAAGTGATAGATTGGTTATTGTTCACAGCACCCCTCAAGTAAAAACTGGTGTTGAACAACCATTGTTGAAGTTCCACAAGCTACTGACGACATTCCAGTAGATTAGGTAGTTCAAGAGTTTCCAAGAACTTTTGAACAACGAGTTGAACCACATACTTCTCAGGAAGATGATGGTGCAACATTAAGAAGATATACTAGACCAAAGAGATCAACAATTCCTGATGATTATGTTGTGAATCTGTAAGAATCTGACTACAACATTGGAGCTGAAAATGATCCTGAGTCTATTTCACAAGCCATTTGTAAAGAATCAGAATTATGGTACGATGCCATGAAGGAAGAGATGAATTCTATAAAGAGTAACGAAGTCTAGGATCTTGTTGAGTTGCCTAATGGTGCAAAATCCATTGGATGTAAATGGGTCTTTAAGACAAAGAAAGACTCATTGGGCAACATTGAGAGATACAAGGCAAGATTCGTTGCTAAGGGATTCACTCAGAAAGAAGGAATTGATTACACGGAGACTTTCTTTCTTGTATCTAAGAAAGATTCCTTGCACATTATTATGGCATTAGTAGCCCATTTTTGACTTGGAGTTGCAACAAATGGATGTGAAAACGACATTTCTCAATGGAGATCTAGAGGAGGAGCTTTACATTAAACAACCTGAAGGATTCCCCTCTAGTGATGATGAGCAATTGGTTTGCAACCTCAAGAAATCATTATACGGTTTAAAACAAGCATCCTGCCAATGATATTTGAAATTCCATAATGTAATTTCTTCTTTCGGTTTTGTAGAAAACATTATGGATCAATGTATATACCTGAAAGTCAGTGGGAGTAAAATATGTTTTCTTGTTTTATATGTGGATGGCATTTTGCTGGCAACCAATGATAAGGGTTTGTTGCATGACGTGAAACAATTCCTCTCTAAAAATTTCGATATGAAGGATATGGGTGAGGCATCTTATGTCATTGGCATTAATATCCATAGAGATAGATTCTGAGGCATCTTGGGTCTATCTCAAAAAACCTATATTAATAAAATTTTAGAGAGATTTCGGATGAAGGATTGTTCACCAAGTGTAGCTCCCGTTCTAAAGGGTGATAGGTTCAATTTGAACCAATGCTCGAAGAACGACTTTGAAAGGGAACAAATGAAGAACATTCCATATGCTTCTGCTGTCGGAAGCTTAATGTATGCTCAGGTCTGCACAAGACCTGACATTGCATTTGTTGTGGGAATGTTGGGACGATATCAAAGTGATCCAGGTTTAGACCACTGGAGAGCTGCAAAGAAAGTAATGAGGTACCTTCAAGGAACCAAAAACTACATGCGTATGTATAGATGGACGGACAATTTGGAAGTAATTGGCTACTCAGATTCTGACTTTGCTAGATGTGTTGATTCACACAAATCAACATTAGGATACATTTTTATGATGGTCGGTGGAGTTGTATCATGGAGGAGTGCCAAGCAGACCTTGATTGCCACTTCCACTATGGAAGCCAAGTTCGTATCCTGTTTTGAGGCTACTTTACATGGTGTATGGCTTAAGAGTTTCATTTATGTGCTTAGAATTATAAATTCTATCTCTAAGCCATTGAGAATGTATTGTGACAATTCAGTTGTTGTTTTTAAGGCTAAAAACAACAAAAGTGGGAGTCAAAATAAACATATCGACATTAAGTATTTAGCTATAAGAGAACATGTTAAAGAAAAGAAAGTCGTCATCGAGCACATCGACACTGAGTTGATGATCGTTGATCCTTTGACTAAGGGCATGCCACCATTTAAATTCAAGGATCATGTAAGGAATATGGGACTTGGTTCCATCATGTAGTTTCTCATTGTATGAACAATGTTATTTTAATGAAATTCTTAATTATTGTGATTTTTTCCTCATATTTATGTGCACCTTAATTTGATTTGAGAGAATTCATCTATGTAGGACCAAGAATAAACATAAGGTTTATTCATTAAGAAATTGTTGCCACATAAATTTTAACAGAAATAAATACATAGTAATACATGGAAGATAATACTCGTCACTAGAGGACTTATCACCATGATTCATGTATCTATTACTTAATATAGATTGTCAATGTGTTTTAAGATGAGACATTAGATTGGAAGTATGGACCAAGTGGGAGAATGTTAAGCTCCCTTTACAGCTTCCAATGGCCGCTGATAATTTGGAAACAATCTTCCAGTTATTTCCTTCAATTACGGAAACCAACTGTAGTTAATTAATTTATTGTTGGGAGCTCCTGGAGCGGTCCATTACACCTTCTGCAGTTCTCTACCATGTTCTGTGGAACACTTGACACATAGCCAATAGAAGCTTGATGGAAGCTTGGCTATAAATACTTTTGTTTGGTCCCCAAGCTCACTAAATCAATCCCCTTCAGTCTTACACCATCAAGTTAGAGTGAGCAGAGCTTGGAAGTGCCACACAGTTGAATTGTTGTGCGTTAGCCTAAGAAATTATTTATTGTGTTTTGAGCCATTGTCGTAGTTGGTCTCTACATGTTTTTCTAGCCAGCCTGTGATCGATTCTTGTCAGCCCCAACCCCACGACGAGATGCTTGTTGGCCATGATCTAGTTCCCATTATCTATATCGCTTGATTATCGTGTAGTTGGTGTGTTTCAGATTTAGATCAAGTGCGTGAGTGTGTGAGTCTTCTTATATTGGTTTTTCCGGCTTACTGAGCTGGGACTAAGTAGCAGAGCATTGATTCGGTCAAATGATAGCTGGGCAGGAACGAATACTTCAACTAAAGCATTTGGGCCGTGTGAATTTTTGTTCGTAAGTAATTTGGGTTGTCCAGATAAATACCCTGTAGCTTGTGGTTTGCAGCAAAAGTAGCATCAACGGTTGGAGGTATGATTTATTGGGTATTAAAGTTTTTTTTTATTCTTTTAAGTTTTTGTTCTGCATTATAGAATCCTTATTATGATTTCAAGTCCCTCGCACTTGGTGACTGAAGTAAAACCAACAAGCATGTGTTGAACAACTAGTGAGCATTTCCAATTGGGAAAGTAATACTATGACAATTTAAGAAAAAAAACTACATAACCCAATAATCTCCTTTATGCATAACATAATATAACCAAAAAATGTTGAGTCTTTTGAATTTGACATATTAGGGGAAATATCATCAAATAAGTGTAACCAATAACTAGGAAATACACTCAAAATTTATACAGAAAATAGGAATCACATAAACAGTCACGACGACCTGATCCATGTAACTCTGTCTCAAAATATAACTGAGAAAGTAAAGTTTAACAATGAGTGATCCCCTCAGTCCAGGTCGACTGGAGGTCGTGATTTATCAATATATATTATATATATATATATATATATATATATAATGTAAATTCAAGAGCTTCATACAAAAATAGTGACATGTAAAATCCTTCATCAAACATTTTTGCAATCAATCACAACTAGAGGTCCATGAGGACAAGGATGAGGCTCCATGGTATCAACCTATGTGTACCACCTATGACAAATTTCTGCTAGCAGGACACCCCTACATGTAACGAGAAGCACAATGCGGTCAAGAACAAGTGGAGGAAAATAAAACCCTCCTTATCGACCTTTTTAAACTAAAAATATATGACGAAGCTTTCATGGCAATAAGAACTCACTTGAACAAATTGTTGTAGGTAAAGGATGAGCCATGCAGATGGAAGGAAGCTAACTATAAGGATAACACCAACCCTCTTCACTACACCATCAATCATAATGGCAGCATTACACTTCAGAAAACAACATAGTAACATGTACAGAGTAGCCGAGTGCTAGAATGAACCCTAACTAAAACTTACCAATGGGGAGAGGAATTAAATGAGTTGTTGTGCACACCATTATACTTCTCCAAGATGATACAAGCCAAAGAGATAAGTTGGAGCGACATTGGAGTGAATCTGTGAGAGAAACTGCCAAAACATCAAAGAGTTTAAAAAATGGGTTATGAGGCCTCAAATAATCAAAATGAGGGTTTCAGAAGTATGCGAGGGGACGGTAGTTACCCTCTAATGCCCTTCCCTTAATCTCCATGTAATAAAATTTTAGCTAATATTTATAGAATTGAATTTCTCACTCATTAAAAACTTCGTAAACAATGTACACACACAATGTACCCAAACGCTTGTACTCATAAATTGAGCCAAAGAAAATCAATTTGGTTATTGAAGGGAGTTACAGCCATAACTTGGGCATATTACAAATTAATTAAGAGCAGTTATAGATATAATTGACCTCTGAATAATTCAACTAATCAACAAAATAGAACATTCACTAGCTCGTTTTTTACCATAGATGATGCAATCGGTGATTCCTCTAATGTTGCATTGTTGCCCATGAAATTAAATTGGTTGATCACCTCTTTCCAGCATGTGCCACGTTTCCATTCTAATATTTTCTCTCAAACGTGTGCAATGGAAACACGTACTTTCCCTGAGACACGTTTTCGACACCCCTGTGAACTCGTTAAGCTTGGCTCCAACGTTCAGGTATGGTTCCAGCAGGTTACAACTCCAGTAGAACCCACGTTCTCCGGCTATGAACTCCAATGGAGCCCAATGTTCTTCAGCTATAGATAGAGGCAACTCATCTTGCTTCATGTAGTAATGATTATGACTCCCTTTCTGCGCCACACAAACTGATGAGGTAGTTTTACTAGTGATGGAGATTGTAAGGGCGGATTAAATGATCCAAATGTTGCTTCCCTCTCCCTTCCGATGTCTAGCATCTTACAACTGGATCTACCTATTGGTGCGCTTTCCATGGATCATAGATAATCATGTAGAGGTAGTTCAATTTTATGCTCATGATCCAGCAGACAGATCGTGAACAAAAACCCCTTTTCAAATTAAAAATAAAATTGATCAGACTAACTGGGGTGATTGGAGGGATCACTGAAGTTGGGTTTCCTACTAGGGTGAGAAATTGAATCCCACCAAAGAGAGGCTGAGGATCAAACGTGAAAATCCTCACTCGAAATCTCACTTGAGCTTTCAAAATATCGATGAAGAGAAAACCCAAATTCCATGCCTTGCTCTTGATCCTCCTTCTCCTTTTATAATTGGTTTCTCAGAAGAAACTATGGGCAAATACCTGGGTCCAAAAACAAAAACCATGGGCTAATGCCGCTTATTTTTTTCATTTATTTACTATTTACTATTATTATCAATATTATTTGGTCTAACCAGTCAATCGTTTGGGGATATTACAATCCCTCCTTCCTGAAGTTGTCTGCCTTCAAGCAATTTCAATGCCGGATGTTGCAATATGTGCTTTCCTTCCCAGGTGGCATCTTCAATGGGAAAATATTTCCATCATATTAGATATTCATGGATGGTCATGCTTCGAAGCCTCTTCTCTTGAACCTCTGACACCTCTTCTGGAACTAGTTGAATATGTCCCTCCTCATCTAATGGGGCTCTGGAACTAGTTGAAGATATCCCTCCTCATATAATGGGGGTAAATCAGGTGATGATTTGATGTTTTTCCCAACTCCTTTCTTCAAGCAAGAAACATGAAATATGTTATGAATTCTTTTTTCTGTTGGAAGTTCTATTTCATATGCCACTTCTCCTATTCTTTGTATAACTCGATAAGGCTCGTAGAATCGTGGTTTTAACTTTTGGCTCCTTTCTGCTTTAAGGTAGACTATTTTTACGATTGTAGCCAGAGGTAGACTACATCTCCCACTTCGAAACTTGTTTCTATTCTTTGTCGATCTGCATATACCTTATGTCTATTATGAGTTGTATGTAGGTTATCCTTAAGTGCCCAGAGAATATCCTGACATCCCTTGATCCAATCCTTTGCTAATGGTTCCCTGCTATCTCCAAATGTTGTGTCTTTGAAAGACAGTGCCTCATATCCATACAAGGCTCAAAAAGGTGACATTCCTATGGACATGTGATAAGTGGTGTTATATCCCCTAAATACAACCACTTGGTCCATGCTCTGTGTTCCCTATGACATAATTTTGTAAGTAACCTTCCACCCATTTATTCACTACTTCTGTATGTCCATCTGTCTGTGGGTGGTAACTTGTACTAGGAGTGAGCTTTGTTCCTGCTAACCTGAATAACTCCTGCCAAAATTCTCCCATGAACCTACTATCACGGTCACTAACAATGGTTTTTAGCAACCCATGTAGACAGAATACTCCTTGGAAAAATATCCTTGTTATTTGAGACGCAGAAATTTTGGAGGAAATCCTAAAGAAGTGGACAAATTTGGTCAAATGGTCTACCACCACGAATATACAATCTCTACTTTGGGATGAGGGTAGCCCTATAATGAAATCCATGTAGACACTTTCTTGTTTTTGTTCTGGAATGGGAAGTGGTTGTAACAAACCCGCGGGGTGTGTATGTTCCACTGTATTGCTCTGACAAGTCCCACATTCCTTGATATATTTGATAATTTCTTTCTTGAGTCCCTTCCATGTGAACCTTTCTCTGATGGTCCTATAGGTCTTCAAAAATCCTAGATGTCCTGTTAGAGGGGAGTCATGGGCTGCTTGTAGGATCTTCATTTTCAACTGTGACTCTCATGATAAATAGATTTGGTCCTTATAATAGATAATGTCATTGACAACTCTATATTGAATGTCTGTTGATTTTCCATCAAGGATCTCACAGGCAAACTAGTTCTTCAAGCATTCCACCAAAAGATGGTACTTCCAGTCTTCCACAATGTATATGAGGGAGAATGTAGTCAGTCTCCTTGATAAGGCATTTGCTACTACTTTATTTTTTCCTTTGACATATTCAATCTCAAATTCAAAGGCTTGGATCTTGCTAACCCATTTTTGTTGCATTTCATTTAATCCCTTATGCTCTAGGAAGTATCTGAGATTATTATGATCAGTTTTGACTTTGAATCTATTACCCACTAGATATGGTCGGAACTTGGCCAACGCATGCATAATTTCCAACATTTATTTATCATAAATGGAGTAAGAGCTTTCATAATCCCGAATTTTCCTACTCTCAAAAGTAATCAGATGATGATTGTGTGTGAAAACAACCGCAATTCCTTCCCCGAAATCATCACACTCCAATATGAATGGTTGGGAGAAGTCCAGTAAGGCTAGAACTGGGCAGGAATTCATCACTTCCTTCATATGTTCAAATATTTCTTGTGTTGTCTTTGTCCATACAAAGGCTCCCCTTTTAGTCAGGTCAGTGAGAGGTGTTGCTAACTGTGAATACCCCTTAACAAATCTCCTATAATAGGTACAAATACCCAAGAAGCTTCTTAATTTTGTTACATTTTTGGGAGTGGACCAAATAAGAATGGCTTCAAGCTTCTCCTAGTGCACTTTGACTCCTTGGCCTCCAATGATGTGGCCTAGATATAATAATTATGTCATTTCAAACTCACATTTGGAGATTCTGGCATAAAATTCTTATGCCTCTAGCATTCCCAAAACCTTTTCCAGATGTTGTAGATTCTCCTCCCATGTTCGATTATAAATCAGGATGTCGTCGAACAAGACCAACATGAATTTGTGTAGCTTATTTTTAAACATAATGTTCATACATGACTAAAATGTTGCAGTGGCGTTGGTAAATCCAAAAGGCATCACTAGTAATTCATAATGTCCATAGTGGCATATGAAAATTTTCTTTGGAATGTCCTAATCTCGAACTTGGATCTGGTGATAACCTTAGCGAAGGTCAATATTTGAGAAGTAATTGGCCCCTTTTAGTTCATCCATCAGCTCATCGATCCTGGGGATAGGGTAAAATGATTTTTTATGGTCTTCTTGTTTAGCACCCGATAATATATGCACATCCTTAGGGATCCATCTTTCTTCTTGAACAATACTACTGCTGAAGCAAAAGGGCTCAAGCTTGGTTGAATGTGTCCTAATGCCAACAAATCCTAGATTTATTTCTCTATCGCATCCTTATATGCTTTGGGATGTTGGTAAGGGGTAGTGATCAACTTGGAACCTTCCTCTAGTTCAATGATGTAATCAAATCCCCTATTTGGTGGTTGTCTAGGGGGTATATCTCCAAAAACCTTTTGGTGTTTTTGGAACAATTCCATGATGTCAAGGGGGATACTCATGTTTTTTTGTTGATTTCTTCTCCATGATTTGACACTCCACCACCCATACAATATCCCCATGTTGAAGGTCTGCCTCCATTTTGTTGGATGTCAGGGTCTTGAGCGGATATGCATGCATTCCTCTCAACATCACCATCTTACCATCTGGTCCTGTGAATGAAAATTCCAAGTCTTAATAGTTTACTATGTGCATCCCGATCGAATATAGCCATTGGACCCCTAATACTACATGAGAGTTTGGGTGATCCAAAACAAAAAAATTATTTGTAACTGTGTAGTTCCCTATTGTTAGACTCATGTTAAGGACTATTTTAGTGCATGACATGCGGTTGTGCTCCTTTCCAGGAATCAGAATTGTAAATCCTCCAAATTCTTCAATCGACAATCCTCTTCTAGCTACAAATTCTACATCAATGAAGTTGTGGGAGGCCCCACCATCAATCAACACAGTCACTTGTCCTTGCATGGTGCCCCTGACCTGAAGAGTGTGGTAGCTTGGGACCCTGGTAAGAGAAGCAATAATCCCTTCCCGAGTCTCGTCCTATATTGCCCCCATAACTTATGATTCTTGTTGATCTGGCTCTGGCTGCTCGTCTTCGTCTTCGATTTTAGAAAATACTTCAATATAGTGGGCCTTTCCCTTAGTACATCGATGCCCTGGTGCCCAAGGTTCTTGACACGAGAAACATAGCCTTCTCCTCCTAAGGTCTTTCTTGGTTCCATCATCCAACTAGCTCTTCCCTGACGGATCCCTTTGTTGTTGCTTGACTTCTTTCCCCTTTTGAGGAATAGTTGGTTTGGGTAGGAATCTAGCCTTGGGTACTACATCTTGCATATCCCTTGCTCTGTTAATTGCATCCTGCAAGGTCACGTGTTGGTAGGCTTTGACCCAACCATGCAAGAGTTCTGACAACGCTTCTATGAATAACATGACTATCCAAGCCATTGAGAGGTCAGTGACCATTACTGCCAGTTCCGTAATATATGATTCAATGCTTCCCCTTTGTTGGAGTTGGGTAAGCTCCCAGAAGTACAACTCAGGGTCCTTCCTGTCAAATCTTTCTATCAATCTTTGCGTGAATTATGTATAAGAGATGATGTTTGTATGCCCTAGAGTGATCGCGTCGTGTTGTCACCATTCATGTGCTTCTCTATCAAGATGAAGTGTGACGTATTTAATGGCATCCCTCTCACGCATGGGATTGAGCTGGAAATATGTATCCAACTTCTGCACCCACGATCATGCTGAACACTTTGTTGATCCATCAAAGTAAGGAAGAGTTACCTTTCCCATGGCCTTTTGTAGATCTGTGTTTGACTGAGGGCCCCCATATGCGGTTGTCTTCCTATGTTATTTACTCCTCATGAAGTAATATTCATTGATGGTTAAGGTTGCTTTCACATTGGGAGGCATCATATCATATTCCTTCATCCACCTATGTTATTTACTCCTCATGAAGTAATATTTATTGATGGTTAAGGTTGCTTTCACATTGGGAGGCATCATATCATATTCCTTCATCCAAGCTGTAACTGTTTATGCAATTGGTGAAAGAGATTGGTGAAGCAATTGGTGAAAGAGATTCCTGCTCACTAGAGGGATTATCCAAGAATGGTGACATGGTTGGTCGGTTGAAAGGGTTGCTCCGAATGTTGGCATGTTCACCGTTGCTACGAGTGTTGACATGTTGATGTGATGGACCGTCCCTTTTCTCCATTATTGCTTTGCACATTAGGTTTCTCCATTATTGCTTTGCACATTAGGTTGTCTGATCTATAATTTTAGAAGTTCCACAATTGTATCTTAGGTGGCAAGAATCTTTTGTAATGCATCTTCAAGTTTAATACTTTTGTAATCACCCATTGGCCTTTCTTCTTCTGGTTCTCCTTGGTCTTCGTTTTTGCCTTGATTTCTAGCCCTTTTCCCTTTCCAATAGATGGTAATCCCCTTTTGTTTTAACTTTCTTAGTAATCCCCTTTTGTTTTAACTTTCTTGGCATCCCACAGCTGGCGAAGATAGTGGCTCTGATACCACTGTAATAAAATTTTAGCTAATATTTAGAGAATTGAATTTCTCAATCCTTAAAAACTCCCATAAACAATGTACCCACACAATGTACCCAAACACTTGTACTCATAAATTGAGCCAAAGAAAATCAATTTCATTATTGAAGAGAGTTCTGTCCATAACTTGGGCGTTTTGAAAATTAATGAAGAGAAACTATAGATATAAGCGGCCTCTGAATAATTCAACTAATCAACAGAACAAAATATTCATTGGGCCATTTTTTACCACAAGTTACGCAGTGGGTGATTCCCCTATTATTGTGTTGTTGTCCATGAAATTAAATCGGTTGATCACCTCTTTCTAGCGGGTGCCACGCTACCGTTGTGATCTTCGCTCTCCAACGTGTGTAATGGAAACGCGCTCTTTCCCTGAGACACGTTCTGGACACCCCTGTGAGCTCGTTAAGCTCAGCTCCAACGTTCAGGGATGGTTCCAGCAGGTTACGACTTCAGCGGAACCCACGTTCTCCAACTGCGGACTCCAACAGAGCCCAACGCTCTTCAGTTGCGAACAACGGCAACTTGTCTTCGTTTGTGCAATAATGATTTTGACTCCCTTTATGTGCCACACAAACTGATGAGGCAGTTTTACTGGTCGTGGAGACTGTGCAAGGGTTGATTAAATGATCAAAAAGTTGATTTGCTCTCCCTTCTGATGTTTGGCATCTTACCTCTGGATCTACATGTTGGCGTGCTTTCCATCAATCATAGATAGTCCTGCAAAGGCAAGTCAAGCTTATGCTCCTGATCTGGCAGACAGATGATGCATAAAAACCCATTTTCAAATTAAAAATAAATGCATCAATCCCATCAAGGTGATGGGAAGGACCACCGAAGTTGGGTTGCCTACTAAGGTGAGAGATCGAATCCCACCTAAAAGAATTGAAGATCTCACATGAAAATCCTCAGTCGAAAACTCGCTTGAGCTTTCAAAATATTGATGAAGAGAAAACCCAAATTCCATGCCTCTCCTGATCATCCTCCTACTTTTATAGCTGAGTAAAAAAAGTGTGACCAAATACTTTGGGACCAAAAACAAAAACCATGAGCTAATGCCGCTAATTTATTTCTTCACTACTACTATTATTAATATTATTTGGTCAATAGGTTGGGATATTACACTCCACCGTTGAAACTTTCCCAAATTTCCCCGTCCATTGATGTGACAGCCATCTCAAGGCATTGTTCTACCGTAGATCTTTCCAGGACCCCGAGATGTGATGGTGCCAGCGTGGTGAAACGAGGATACGGTTCTACATGTTTCGAGGGAACTGGGTTTGGTAACCTACAGCCAACCTATAGTTAAAACTCACGTATTAACGTCAAATAACATCCAATGCAAGCATTTACACCATCCCACCATAATTTAATTTTAATGTAATACCGTTGAATCACAACATGTTAGAACTTTATAAATCACATTATTTTATATGTTACCATGAAGTTTCAAAACTGAACGATAAATTAATATGTTGCCGTGAATTCCCAAGCTGTGTGTAAATTTATCATTGAAAAGATAAGAGGAAATTTTTGTTTATGTCGGGACGTTACAATAAATAAATTCAATATCTCGGGAAGAAAATAAAGAAAACAAAAAAATATCAAAACATCGAGTTACAGTAGACTGCCGGAAGAAACTAATCCAGACCTACAGCAGAAGAGAGAGGAAAAAACAAAACCGACCGATTACTGGGGCCATCTAGTTAGACTATAACGCACGCTGCCACATGCTTCCAGGAAATTTAATTGACGAGGAAAGAGAAGGCTGTAAGAAAAAAACAAACTAAAAACCTTACCGTGATGGGAAGCCGTATCCCAATGAATGACTCCTATCACATGCATGACTTCTCTCTCCAACGCTGAAGCAAACGATAAACCAGGCAGGTAACGTCCAACGCTGAAGCAAACGATAAACCAGGTAGCTCACGTATAAAATTGCATCACTTCTCTCTCTGACCCTGAAGCAAACGATAAACCAGGTAGATAACGTATACTATTAGGTAGGAATTGCTGAGGTGCACCAATAGCATGCAGAGTCCTAGTCTGTTTTGAACTCTACTCGTGGTCTGACAGCAACCGTTCATGGTTGTGTGGAAGACCGGCTGCCCCAGATCCCGACAAGGGTTGGTCTGCCAATTAGCTTCGACCATAAATCATACTGATTCGGATCCAGTGCACTTCAATATTGAAAGGGACAGCTAGGGCTGTGGCTGTGGATCAGAGACCAGTGTACTTAAATTTTGAAAGGGACTGCAAATATATGGTCTTGAATTCATGGCAAGCAATTATTGACTCCTTCTCCATGTAACTCGATTTTTTTTACCCATATATTCATTTGCATACCTACCAACCCTACTTGCAATTGACAAGTCTTATTATTATTGAGATTGGAGCGCCTTGTTCCTTCCTTTCCCTCCTCTCTACCCTACTTGCAATTGACAAGTCTTATTATTATTGAGATTGGAGCGCATTGTTCCTTCCTTTCCCTCCTCTCTGACCGGCCGTCTGAACCAAGCGATTAGAACTTGAAGCGGAGGCAGAATGGAGGACGATACTCTGCAAGTTCCAATTCTGGAGAGGAAGGAAGAAGGAAGGGACAGTATTATAATCTTCCAGGAAGACAGTGAGGCAGAGTGGGGTTTGCGGAAGAGACTTTGGGTTGAGTCGAAGAAACTATGGCGAATTGCAGGCCCTGCCATTTTTACGCGTCTCACGACGTACGGGACAAACCTTGTTACACAAGCCTTCGTAGGCCACTTGGGTGATCTGGATCTTGCTGCTATTACTATCTCGACGACTGTCATTATTGGTCTCAGTTTCGGGCTGCTGGTCAGTATTCAAATGCCAGAAATTTTTGTTCTGTTTTCTTTAATTTTGGGTTCCTTTTGTCGAATGTTCGATCATTGTGTTTCTGTGGAGGAATTTGTTGCGTAGGTGTTTGCTTATTTAAATAAAAGTTGCATTGTCATCTTTTTTGAAATTTGTTAGGGGAGGCCGAACTTTTTTAGTTAAATTGTTTAATAAAATAAATTATCTCTTATATGAAGGTTTGATATAGGTGTAAAATAATATTTTATGATTATTAATATGCATTGGGCAGTAAAGGATATTATGTAAAGGTTTGATGTCTATGTGTAAAATAATATTTTATAATTATTTATATATATTTGGGAGTAAAATATAGGTTGAAATCTGATTTAAGGGTGTTTTATATCAGTTGGTATATATTTATTTAAATTATTTATTTGTATTAAAATTAAATTAATTTATGAATTTAAGTGAATTGGAGAGTAAATGATTTTTTTTCAATATTAAAGTCATTTGTGATTTATACTTTATTTATATATAGAATATTTGTAATTTATACTTTATTTATATATAGAATATTTGGGAAGAGCATTTTGCTATTGATAGGGTCCACTGTCTCTCCAATATAAGCACTAGGGGCCGGGGCAAGTCCACTACTCACAACTTATGCATGAGCACAAAATATTGAAATACTTTCCCAGAGGTGTGCCACACGCTTCCCAAACACATAATGTCAGATTACCCCAAGAAGGGACATACTTGGGGCAACATCTGTCAACACTCAGTGTTCATGTTGGAAGCAATGAGCTCACCTCATGGTGTTTGCCTTAAAGAGTTTTCCCAGACTCTATATGCATGCATTCAACAGTAGGCTTTGTTCTCGCAATATTCTTTCAAGATTTTTCAACCTAATCAAGAATCTGAGTGGAGAAATTATCATGAAACCCTCTCCACCACTCGAGATATACATCACTGACTATCCATCACACTTAATTCCACTGGTTGTTAGATCCTGTAAACAATCACCAAACCTGAGGCATGGGATTCAACAAGCACAGGTTTTAGATCCTGTAAACAATCACCAAACCTGAGGCATGGGATTCAACAAGAACAGATTTAACTGCTAGCGGTTCCGATCGATTCGTGCTGCCTCAAACCCAGGTCGCTATTGTCGCTGTTTCACCAACGTTGTCTGCCCTTTGCTTCTACTCTCTCAGATGACCTAATTAGAAACTGAAGGCAAAGCAAACAGGGACAATGATCGTCTCACGGCATAAGCGAAATATTGGTCGGACGTGCTCAGATTGCAAAGAAGAGAGAAATTCATAGGAGTATTTGGGGGTTCAGAGTATTCAGCACAGGATTCCACCTCACGGAAGCCCATGAAGAGGGAAAAAAGCCCAATTGGTCTATTTGCTTCCTCTCATGGAGGCTCGGGAGTCCGGTTAAATGATGGAGCATGTACCGCAAGCTAGTTTTTCCTTGGACAACTCAAACGCTGAGTATAGAATGTACAAGTTCCGTGGTTAAAAATGGTTTGATGGAAAAGATGAAAATTGATGGTTTTTATTGGCCGGATAAATAGTATTTATTGAGCTAAAAAAAATTTAATATAAAATAATAAGAATAATAATAAATTAATTATCAATTATTAAAAAAATCATTTAAAACCGATAATAACAATATAACATTTACAACATAATCAAAATTTGTTTTACAGTCCATAAAACTATGAATAAGTCTTGAAACTTTATGAAAGCAAAAACCCACAACCAAATTGCAAAAACGTGGAGCTTTCCAGACGTCCATAAAACTATGAATAAGTCTTGAAACTATAAGAAAGCAAAAACCCAAAACCAAATTTCAATAACGTGGAGCTTTCTAGACCATTCACCATTCAGACCTTCTTATTGAAAGGTGCACAAACTAGTCATCGAGTATCACAAATTTGTGGAAATTATTTTTCCTAATATTAATGATGAGAAAATATATATATATATATATAACCCTTGATCTCAATTATCCTCAAGGGAAAAATATCTATGTGAAATTAATGTAATATTTACTTATTAAAATAATTATATTTTAACAAAATATTAAATTTTAAATAAAAAATTTAAATTTCAAAATAAAGTATATGTAATGTGATATGGTTTAACTATGTATTTTCTAGCCCATTAAAAGGTAGGTTCATTTCATTTCAATATGATTAAAAGAATCTAGATCTATTTTGAAATTTTACAGTAATAGTTATAAATTTAAGGTAATTAAGAAAGGTAAAAGCTAAAGATACTCCTTGCTAAGATGGTGATTAGTATCTTTAGATGTGGGTATGTTTGTTGTAAGATTCTTCTTTCCCATAGTCCATATAATAAAAAAAAGTTAAAACGCTAACCACTAACCACACTGATAACGCTACAAGTGGAGTTGTGTACTGGATGGTATGTGTTACCACTGTTGGATTGTTGTCGCATGCATTTCCGCAGGGCAGAGGAGCTTCGCAATTTGGTCTCTTCCTACTGTAAATAAAGGCATTCTTCTGCAGCAGCTCGTTCAGGCCACCCTCTGCGCTTTCGCTATTTTTGGTTCGATACTGGTTATGTATCTTTATTGTAAAACCAAGGCCAGTGTGTTGTTTCATTTTTTGTTGAGAGCACATTAGGCTAGGTACAGCAGGAGGTCGAGGCAGCGAGATATTAAAGGAGATGGGGAAGCTCAACGCCATTAACAATGGAGGATGCTAAAGTTGTTACAGTTAGAACTCGCTAGTTCTTGACTAACAGGCTTCTAGCAAGGAAACAGTTTGTAAATATTTTGGGTGCCCTCCATTTCTCTTATCCTAATGAAGTTGTTGCTTGGGTGTTGGTTTTGGGTCCATTGACTGTTTCAATGTTAAGTTTCATGATGTGTGCACTGTGTACATGTATTAGGGCCCAGGAAAAGAAGTATTACCGCGTTTGAAGGAGACGGGGAAGCTCAGCAATAGTAGACGCTAAATTTGTTACAGTTAAAACCCGCAAGTTCGTGCCTAACAAGCTTCTGGCAAGCAAACAATTTGCAAATATTTTGGTGCCCTCCATTTCTCTTATCCTGATGAAGTTGTTGCTTAGGTGTTGGTTTTGGGTCCATTAAATGTTTGAATGTTAGGTTTCATCATGTGTGTACGTGTATCAGGGGCCCGGGAAAATAAGTATTACTGTGTTTTAAGTTAAAGAGGATGTACATGTGCCGATCATTTTGGCTCAACTAGGACCATGGCCATGGGATTTTGTAGCCCCACGACAACATACTTCATAGGCAGTTTTTTCTATGCGGGGCATCCCATCTAGTGGCGAGTTCGACTCTCAGGGAAGTGCGTAGGTCTTGCTATGATTTCTTATTCTGCAGATATGTTCATGGCGGATTTGCAGCATTAGGAGGACAAGAAGGACGATGGTCCTGCCTCCTCCTCTAGCGAGGTTCTGTAACATAAATATTACTCTCTGAGTGGTAGTCTGAATTGTAGTCCAGTCCAGGACTGAAGTGGGATTTTCGAGAAACAGGAAACTCATATTCGTGAACATCTCATGCTCGATGCTCACCCTTTTCAAGGAAATTCCTATTTCCAACTTCATAGAAAAGTAAATGCTGTCTGACATGCAAGGCAAATAGCTTTAGCCTTCTATCTCCAGGCTGCTATCTTGATTCTCGTGCTGTCACTCAGAGGGCTAAAATTATTTGCCTTGCATGTCAAGAGCATTTACTTTTCTATGGGGTTGGAAATAGGAGTTTCCCTTCTGTGCTCTCGAAACTCGTCCTAGGAGCGGCCCCGATGATGGTTCGATAAATTCCTGGCCCTGAGGTTGATGTATTTTCATGGTCTAAAATGTGATTTGTTGGACAAAAATAAAGCGGGCTAAGATTGGATGGGATGAATAGTGTTGGTCTAGCTTAACTCAATTTCGCTGATCTGGATTTATAAATCAACAGAATGAAATATAGATATAAACAAAATGAGAATGAAATATAGATATAAACAGAATGAGAATGGTAACTAAAATAGAATTCAATTTATTAATATGGAAATACTTAAAATTGTTTATATGCAGAATTAGAAATAAATTAGGTGGGATGATCTTATCTTATAAACTATGTTACTATGAGGCTTGGAAGCTTATTTATTATTGAGAATAACAGAAAACTCTAAACATCCAAAATCTTATTATGAATTTGAAAATAGTTGTTAGTCAACTAATCTTTGGGTTTGGATAAAAAAAAAGTTCATTATTGAGATTTCCCCCCCCCTGTTTTTTTATATCTAGAGAATCACAGAAGAAGATCGAGTTGATTCAAAAGCAATTTATATCCTACAACCTCAAAATTGAAGAAAATGCTCCCTATCATTTTCTCTTGATTGAAGCTAGTCTTTCCCCAATTGAAAGTATGACCATGTTAGTATTTGATGTATAAGAAAAAGTTTTACAACATGGAAGCCATGAGGTTCTCCAAAATTCCTTCTAATTGAACCCAAAATTCCCACCTCCGACTCAAACGAGGATGGCACAAGGATGCCGAGGCTCAACCATTGAGGGATAAAGGGAAAGATCATCTTGTAGAGTAAGGATAATATTAAATATACTATTACTTCTAAATTTAAAGATAAGTTATGGGATGATAAGGAACTAAAGGGGAAAATAAAGCTAAGGTGTTATAAAGAGGTGATCAACCCTTCTCGCTAACCAGAATTATTTTTTTGTCTTGACTAGTACTAAGAAAAAAATAAACATTGTGAAGACAAGAACTAGTTTTCATGAGCTACGTATTGAGGCGAGAAACTCATTCTACAGTGCAATATGATAGATGTGTAGGTCTCTTATTCCTCCATTATTTTAAAATTAAAATAAAAATGATATTCTAAATAAAAAAATAATAACTATAATAAAAAATTGAATATAAAATAATAAAATATTAAAATAAAGTATTTTAATGTTGTATATAAAAAATAATTCAATACAAATTAGAGATAAAATATTTAATACCAATTAATATTACATATAATTAAAAATACATTAATAATAAAAAAATATACATTAATTTAAACGATAAACCAGGTAGATAAAGTATATTATCACCTCTAGTGTTTTGGTATTCTACCTTGTCCAAATGCTGTTGTGCACCAATTGCATGCAGAGTCCTAGTACATTCTGAACTCTACTTGCGGTATGACACCGGTCCGCAGGACCAGCTGCTGCTAGTGTTTTCTTATTCTACCTTGTCCAAATGCTGAGGTGCACCAATTGCATGCAGAGTCCTAGTCCATTCTGAACTCTACTTGCGGTCTGACACCGGTCCGCAGGACCAGCTGCTGCCTCAGACCGCGACCAGGGTTGGTGTGCCAGTTAGCTTCAACCCTGAATCATACTGGTTCGGATCCATACGATATTCCTGTAGCCAACTTGCCATTGACAAGTCCTTTTATGCAAGTCTTATTATTGAGTTGGGAGCGTATTGTTCCTTCCTTCCCTTCCTCTCTGACCGGCCGGTTGAAACGAGTGGCGGTAGAATATTCTACGATCCGAGGGAAATGGGCGTGGTCAATTGGTCAATTTTTTGACCGCGCTCATGTCCATGGGATCCAAGAATATTTTGGGATTGGGAATCTGCAACAACCGATACTGGAGAGGAAGACAGTAAAGCAGAGTCGGGTTTGGAGAAGAGATTTTGAGTTGAGTCGAAGAAACTATGGCGGATTGCCGGCCCTGCCAATTTTACGCGTCTCACGACCTACGGAACCAACCTTGTCCACACAAGCCTTCGCAGGCCACTTGGGTGATCTGGAGCTTGCTGCTATTACCATCTCGACGCTTGTCATTGTTAGTTTCAGTTTTGGCCTGCTGGTGAGTATTCATCAAATTTTTGGTTTGTTTAGCTGAACGTTTAATTTTGGGTTCTTTTTGTGGAATGTTCAGCCACTGAGTTTTCTGGGAGGTATTTGTTGTTCAGTTGCTTATGAAAATAAAGTTAATTCTAATATTTTTTTAGATTTGTGATGGGAGCCTGGAGGTTGAATATTTTTTTTAATTAAACGTTTAATAAATTTTATGATCCATGGGGTAATAAAGTACATTATGCCAAGGTTTGATGTAGGTGTAAAATAATATTTTATAATTATTAATATATATTTGATAATAAAGTTTACCTTGAAATTTTATTTAAAGGTGTTTGTTAATTTTATTTAACTTAAAAGAAAAAAGATAAAATTAAATTTTGCCAATGCTCTAGAGCATTCTATCATGGTAGCCAAAAAAAAATTACAAAAACTATAAGCATAAAGCTCCAAAGAAAACATTAAAAAATTTACAAAACTATAAGCATAAAGCTCCAAAGAAAACATTCTTCTAAAAAGACTAGCTCCAAAAAGCAGCTATAAAAAATTTACATTTGGGGCTAAGTTTAAGAACACTTAAGTACATTTTTCTTCCTTTCTTTTTTTCTCTTTTTCTCCAAACTCCTTTGATTGGGAGCAGCATTTATAATTGCCAATTGATTGTCTTTTCTTCCTTTTTTTTCTCTACTTTTCTCAAAACTCCTTGATTGGGAGTGCCATTTACAATTTCCAGTTGATTGTCTTTTGATTGTGTGCCACCTTCAGTGGAGACTCTTTATAGTGCACAACCTCATAGCGTTTGCAAAGTGATTTGTATTTTATAAAGGTTGTATATTTATGTTAATATAATGTAATACAAATATTTTATTTTATTTTCTATGTGGTTTATGAAATTTGGAGATCAATGACCACTACGTCCACAGAAAATACGAAGGATCACTTCTTATTGGTTCAACCATGGAGCCTAACCTTAAGAGTGTTAAGAGAACTAAATTTGTGACCTCTCAATAACAAAGGTGATTTACGATAGGGACTCGACCAATTGACATAACCCTTGGGGTGTGTGTGTGTGATATATATATAATATATATATATATATATATATATATATATATATATATATTATATATTATATATAATATATATATATATTATATATATATATATATATACGGTGTTAGTGTTTAATCATCCAAAATATAAGAGAATATTAAAGTCTTCACAATTATATTATGATAAAATAATAATTCTTTGGGATTGGAGTTAAATGAATGACAACATATTATTGAGGTATTAGAGAGAAGTGCAATCAATACAAAATCTTAATAAGTAAAGTTAAGTAGCTAAATAAAGATTTAATGTCTATCTAAATGCATACTATATGATAGAGTTTCAGAAACACAGGAGTTTAAGAAATTTACAAAAAAAAAATTTATTAGTATAAATAGGCAGGGGCATCCTCAAGGTGTAAGGGAATGGTAAAATAGCTATTAGAGAGATCAGTGTGTAGAAACATCAAACCATGCAATTTGACCTCATATTGAAAAGTGTTTGAGACTATGTCTAGAGTTTTTCCTCGAGCACAAGCTCTTTGTTATGCGAGTTAGAAGAAAAACCATAGAGGGTTAAGGAATTCAAGGTTTACTTAGAACCTTCAAGCTAGGAAAGGTTAGGGAATATTTGAATCATTTAAAGCCATAAATAGAACCTAATTGGTTTGGTCATCATGAACCCTAATGGAGTGTCCCAAAAAACTAGGGACCCAACCTAAGGCTTATGCTTTATATTTAACATCGAGTAAGAAAATATCTGAAATGAGTGTTTAAAATTTTTAAAGTGAACAAAATAGTTCGCTTCCAAGGTCAAAGAATATTTGAAAAATAGTAACTAAAAATCCTACCAAAACATTAAGACATCCCAAGATATCGCAAATATAAACTAAGATAAAGGAACTCAAATGTGCATCCCTAGTAAGTGTTATGGTAAGACATCCCAAGATGTCACAAATCTAAACTAAGATAAAGGAACTCAAAGAAGCATCCCCAGTAAGTGTTAGGGTAAAATTGACCTAGTGAAATAGAAAGTTATTAGGTCCACATATGGCTAATTTGAGCGTATCGCACATGGTTTTGGTGCCACTTGGCATTAGTGCCCATCGATTATATGTGACAAAGTCTTTAAAAAGATTAGGGATTCTTCATTGTAATGTGACTAAGTTGAGCAGAGGGCTCACTTCGCTGAGCCAAAATGTTAGTTGGCTTGGTTGCATGTAAGTCAAGGCATGGTTTTTTCTTAAGGCATATGATAATAATAGATTTATGGTTGCATACTTGAATATTCACTAAGGAGGAATATAGGTCCAATAGGTGAGATGCAACCAATGTACACAAGGAAAATATGGTGAGGAGAGCATTTGGTGTGAGAAGTTGTATAAAAGCAAGAGCATGGTGTTATATGTGCATACTGACGTGCTAAATCCAGATAATACTAACTCTAAAAATATTAAAAATATTGTAATATAAATATTTTGATGTTTAAAAAAATTAAAGCTAAATAAATCTATATTATTTTTAATAATAATATTTTTTTTGCTAGTTTATGTGAGTCCTGAGATGATTGACACAACTAACCTATGGCTTAAGTATCCATGACCTAAGGGAATCTAATCCAACAAAATCACCTAGGGATCGAACCCAACCTAGACCACTCCAACCCTTAACATGGTTGGTTTTTGCCCACGAATTTTCGAACTAGTGACATTTACACCACATAGTGCCTTAATAGAAAACCCGGTCACCATCTAATCTATGCCTCATGGGAAATAATATGTATAACGAATTATATTTTTTTCTCTTCCTTTCATTATTACTACATGATATATTTCTGTAACTTTGAATCATTTTCGTTGCTATTACTACATAAGATAATTTTTAAACTTTAAATTATTTAACATCCCTCCTCCTTCTACTTGTTAGTTGACTTCAACATAGTCAACAATAGATTTTTCCTTCCTATTTTTGCAGTTATTTCCTAGTTTCATACTTGGGTCTTTGGAAGGGGCTTGAAAACAACCCCATCACTTACATCTTTTTTCCTTATAGTTTGGGTTTGTAGGATTATCCTCAACTAGATTTATTCTTTTAGTCATCCCTGACTTTGCTAGAGTCTACAATGGCTAGGCAAAGGGAACATTACCATAGGAGGAGTGGCACTTGATGCAGTTTGGGTGGTTCACAAGCTTGGTTTGAGGCCAAGACTTCAACATGTTGATTTAGTGAGTAGATACCATAGGAAATGCAATAAGAACTAAGGGAAGTTGTGGACGATTTGATACTAGAGTGAGACTGTTTATTGGACTTTGGGATTCTCGCTAAAGTTGTTCCATTGCCACACTCAAAATCAACAAAATCAATACCTTTGAACATGATTTATATAGGCACATGAATTCATTGTTAAGCAAAGTCTTTTTGGAGGACACTGATGTAAAGGATGAAATACGCCTCATGTAGGATGATACTTACTTGGAGATGCATGACTTGGGCATCAATTGGACAAAATTGAAATCAAACATGCACCAAGATTGGGTTCACAATCAGCTGAAACGTCAAGTGAAGCTAAAGACACCCCACTAAAGGTGGATCCCTCAAAATATAATTAGTTTTCTACATGTCTTTCTAAGTCTGTGGCTTTTATGTTTTTGTTTCCTATCTAACATAGGTCAATATAGGCATCTAAGAATTCACATCCTACCACAATGATGGCTTTGTTAGGTAGTCCCTTTCTGTGATATTTTGAATATAATTTTTCTGAAGGAAAAAGCCATATGCACTACCATTGGTCAATGTAATCTTCTACAAAATCAATGCCAAATAACTTTATAAAAAAAGGAATTGTTTATTGATGATATTTTTGGAATCATACAATTTTATTTAGTTAGCTGAAACTTTGTACATAAAATTATTTTAAAAAAACAATTATTTACTATTAAAAAAATAATAATAATTGTAAAAAAATTAAAAGTAAATTTAATTCATAAAAATATTTTTACATTATTTTAAAAATTAACACTTTGATGGGATTAAGAAGATAGGGGAAAGTTTTTTTTGGAAATTTTTCTTATTTTGCCTAAACTTATGGGGATATTGTGTAAAAGGTGGTCAACATTGTGCAAATGCTCAACAAACCACGAATAGGTGTAACAAAGGCCAAAGATGACCGCACAATTACTACAATATTCTTCATCTGACAAGGTGTCCACTAGTCATGTAGGTTGATTAGGTATGGGTTAAGGTGGTGATTCGACTAAGTATGGTTCGACAGAGAATTGAGACTTTGCACATACAAAGACAACTCATCCATGTGAGTTGGCTAGAGATTCCTTATAGTTGAAGATGGAAGAGCAACACTATATAAGGGATTGTTGTTGGTGATCAAGGGTTCAACTAGTTATTGTTTTGTTCTACTCATATTCTGTTCAGTTCGGTTTAAGGTTGTTTTACACTGCTAGTGCTATTTAATACTATCCTTATTTTATTCTCTGGTTCTATGAATGATAATTTTGAGCCTCTAGTAGTTGGTCCATCTGTTGTTATTAGCTACTCTTTGCATTGTAATGACATTGACTAGTTGCATTATATGAATGATGTCATTTTGAGTCCTTGCAGTTAGACATATGGAGTTATGTATGTTTACCCTTTTGATACTTAATACAAATATGAGTTATTCAAAGGTTTTGTTTCAATTCATGGTTCTGTTGGTTACATGCTTTATGTCAATACTGAAAGGTATGAATGAATTATGGGGTTTGCCCAAGATTTCACGCAAGTGTTTGTGTAAATACTTACCTGTTGCAAATAAGTGTGTCACCATAGAAATGAATAAACATTGTTATTTTTGCTATTTTATGTTGGAGTTGGTTTTGTGCATAAGAGATGAAGGTTTACCAAAAATTCTCTTTGTTGTCTAAACCTTATATTATGTGCAAACAATGTCTATTGTAAATTTTAGGAATAGTAAATAATGTGTGTAGTAGGGGTTTTTGAATGTCTTTCTCACTAAAGAGCTCATTTGTGGCATACAAAAACAACTACGCTAGTTTGGGTTGGGTTATCTTGAAATACAATTGTTTCCATTCCCTTGTCTCCTTGCTTAATTTTCAAAGGTTTTACAAACCCTTCAACATACCTTGGGTAAGACCTCTTCTGCTTACAAGCGTTGAAAATGTCCATATCTGTAGAGATTTTATTATCATACTTATGAACCCTAGATGACTTCCCCTCAACACAAACACACTTATTAAAATGTCATCTAATATAATTATATGAAATAAAATTTATCTATTGTATTTTGTTTACACTCTTTTAAATAATGAAGTGCAATCTTAACTATTTTATAATAGATTTTGTTTTAATTCTTAACTATTTTATAATTAGATTTTGTTTTAATTCTTATAATAATTTAAGTTATATAATGATACATTACATATATAGTTTAATTAAATATATTTTAAATTAAATAATATATATTTTAAAATATATAGTATGAAATATTTTATGATATATAAAACATTAATATTTATATAGTCTATTATTTATTATTTAAATTTATTAATTATAATTTTAACAAAATTTTAAAAAAACATTCCTATAATTATTTATGGTTTTTTAAATCATATTTTTAGGAAAATATACTATTAGAGTTACTATTTAATACCATGTTTTAACTAATTTTGATATGCAATACTAAAATTCATTGGATTCCCTTCCCACCTTATTGGAGAATAACCAACCTAGATCCATATCTATCAAGCTCCCAGAGGGATCAAATCTCTCGAGGTGCAAACCTTTCCTCAATTTGTGCACTAAAAAAAGATGTTTGCACCTCGAGATATTTGATCTCTCGCACTTATAGATCCACGGTTAATATGGGTCTATGTTGGTTATATAATACTCTCTCTCTCTCTCTCTCTCTCTCTCTCTCGATATATATATATATATATATATATATATATATATATATATATATATATATATATATATCCCCCCTCCCTCCTTTCTCTTTCTTCCCCTCCATCTCTATGTCTCCCCCTCTCTCTCTCTCTCTTCCCCTTCTCCTGCCTATCTCTCTCCTTCTCCTCTTCTCTTTATTCCCTCCTCTTCTCTTTCCCTCAGTCTCTTCTCATCTCGCCCTTGTAACTCCCTTTCTCTCTCCACCTCTATCTCTCTATATTTTTCTTTCCTCCCTCTCTCTCCCCCTCCAACTCCATGTCTCTCTCCCTCTCTCCTTCCCTCTCACTGCTCCTCTCTCTCTTCCTTCCTCTCTCTTTGTTTCTTTGCCCTCTAGCTTTGTGACTATCTCCCTCCCTCCCTTTGCTCCCTCTCTCTTAAATTTGATCCCGCCATATTGTGTTTAAGAAAGCATCTAAATTAAAAAAAAACTCAATTGGTTGTAAAATATTAAACCTATATTTTGGATCAATCATGTCAAAGAAAATACAATAATGAAAAACATAAAATGTTCAAGCAATATCTTTCTTTTGGATCAGTCATGTCAAAGAAAATACAATAATGAAAAACTTAAAACGTTCATGTAGTATCTTTCCTCTATAATTATCGTTCAATGTGCTTGCTCTTATAGCTTGGATCCTTAGTTAAAATGAATTTATGTTGATTCTTAAGAATATTATTTATATTATGTAAATTTCACATCTTTATATATAAAAGTATTCTCATTTTTAATTTTATTAAAACTTTGATTTAATTTCTATGAGAATCTTTTACTATTCATGAGGATAGAGGGTTTAGATATATCTCAAAAGTAATTATAGCCTTTTCCTGTTATATTTAATTTAAAAAATGTTATAAAATTAATTAAAAATAAAATATTTATAAAATATTTTGATTGTGAAATAAGTTATGTTTTTTGCGCATGTGGTATTGATAATCCATGACATTTGCTCATGGTATTGTAACAAAGCCTATTTACATGTTAAAAATATCCACTATAAGGTGGGGGTGAATATCTATTGTGAAGAATCTTGTCATATCGTAATTAAATATTTTGATTCTGAAATAAGTTGTGGTTTTTGGGCATATGGTATTGATAAGTCATGGTATTGGCCCATGGTACTGTAACTTAGTCTATTCAAAAGTTAATATCAAAATCAAAATATAACAAATTGACTTTTACCTTTAACTTGTTATTATTAATTGAGCCAACATAATACATTTAAATGTTTACACATGTGGATCTTTCTATTACTTAACCTTTTGTTTATTACTTTTAATAGATGTTTTTTTTTTTATCTAACATATAAATGCTAAATGTTAAACATTTATGCTACATATCTACCACAATATTGGACCAATATTGACATTAGATTAAATTTGTTAAATGTTAAATGTCAAACATTTACGTTTGACATCTACCCCATACTGAACTGTAGAGTGTCTCTCAACCCAATATTAACTATAATTACTTGTTAGATCCAAAGTTAAGTTGGATCTAAGCTAGTTTAATTATTAACTTAAATGTAATTTTAGCAATTAAAAATGTTTTATTTACTTGATATGAAACATGTTTGTTAGTTGGGATTTCTTCTTTATTAATCTTTAAATATTCTACTTAATAATGAGGTTTGCTTACTATTTAGTCTATGGATTTTTTAATGTGGTTTTCAAATACAAAATTTATTTAACACTTATTTGATAAATAAATTCAAATTTTATGTGAAATCAATCATCTTATTTTGTGAGGAAAGGGACAACCTACTAGTTTGATTCATTAACCCTCCTTTTAAAAGTGTTGAAGACGTGAATAAGCAGCCTAAGAAATTGAAAACAACCCATATTTAGCTGAAATACCCCGTTATGTATTGCAATAGCTGAAATACCCAGTTATGTATTGCAATAGTTAAATCCCTTGCAATTTCCTGCAACATCACTATGAAAGAACTTATAAATTGAAAAATGGTTAGAACAAGACAACAAAGAAACTCTTCCACTTCAGTGGTTACCTTCCTAGGAATCCAAAATCAGTGGTTAACCATCTCTCTTCTACTTTGCAACCAATGAAAACCAGTGGGGGCAAATAGGTAAAAATGAAGAAACTAATATTAATCACAGACTGGTAAAATTGGAGAATTGTATCTTTTTTAAAACACCGATTTAAATAGGCTACATTGGAAAATAATACCATGGGAAAAACCATGGGTTAAGAATAGTGGGGAAAAACCATGGGTTAAGATAAATGAGGGAAAACCATGGATTGTCAAAATAATAATAATAATAATTTTTATTATTACTTAATTTGACCATGTAAAAATGTTAAACATGACAGGACAAAACATTACAACATTTTATTTGCTTTTTAAATTATTGTTATTGTTATCTAATTTGACAGAGTCAAAAAAATTACATAATATAACATAACATAACATCATATAACCTAACATAACCTTACAATATCTCTTCCATACTTGGCAGAGAGAGAGCCCTCTCTGGCACAATTATGTATTCATCCATTCAACCATAGAAACAAAACATACAAAAAGACAAATGCCAATTGTGAACATATCCATAAAAACGTTTTACCTTTACAAGCTACATGGATTCAATACAGTCAGTGTTACTTTTACAAGCTACATGGATTTAATGTCATCAGTGTTACTTTTACAAGCTACATGGATTCAATGTCATCGTTTTCTACCGCTAATTATGTATCTAAATATAACCAAGAGCGATATAGGTTAGTTTAATTTCCCCTTTAAATAGGTTATATTCTACATGAATACCATGAATAATTTTTATTTTTATTTTTATTAACTTTTATAGGGTTATTTTTATTTTATTATTTTTATTATATTTTCACCAAGTTAAAATGTTTACATTAATTAGTTTACATTAAAGTTACACATGTCTACCATATTTTATTTTTATTTTTACCGAGAACAAAAATGTTTTACATTAGAGTTACACATCTTTAGCATCCCCGGTCTTGGTCTTTGAGAAGCACCTCTTAGCCAAATAAAAAAATTAGTAATTTTATAAAAAAATATTATATTATATTTTAAAATAAAATATTTATACTCAAACTCTAGAGTCCATTAACTTAAAATTAACTATTTTACTTTAATTATTTCACTCTTTCTCACCATCAAAATTTCACTTCACACGGTTAGATGAAACAAAATTTCCATAAAACTAATATTAAATTTTTATTTTATTTATACAAATATTCAACATGATATACCATGACAAAAGTTCAGGAGGAATCCCAACAAAATAACCAAAACATATGATCCGCGCAAATCTATCATCACTAACAATCTTAAAGTTGTCAGAGTCCAGAAAAGGTAAAAGGACGCTACAACTTTAAGGTTGCACAGTATAATTCATAAATAAATAAATAAAAAAATTGAATTTTTTTAATCTACGTAATTTAAATGATTAACAAAAATTTTCAGAATATTGAATTTTTTTATACAATTTTTAAAATATAAAATTTACAATCTTATAAAACAAAATAGATTACCAATTCTAAGTAAAAAAAAAAAACTAATCAATTAAATTACACTATATATTTTCTAAAATATAATACTTTAATAGAAAAAACACAACTTAAAAAATTCAACACTTTACAAAACTTTTAAAACACTTACCTAAGTTACATAGATTTCACAACTCATATATCTGATTCTACCAGATACTTGCTATCAAATATATGATTCTACCAGATAATTCTAAATTTTTCACAAAATTGAACAGAAAGATTCCCTGCCAAAAGCAACAACTGAACAGAAAATTTCGTTACAAAACGCCAAAACGCGTCAGTGTTTGCCATTGTTTTGTAAATTCGAAGTTGTCAAATTTCGAAGCTCTACGAAGTGGACAAAGAATCTATTATATCTTGTATTTTGGGCCTGATAGCAGCCAATCACATGCATCTGCACTCGGATTGGTGTGCCTGAATCACTCCCACTGAGTGCGATGATCAAGAATATCACCAAGGGTAGAGATTTATGTTAAAAACTCTCGATATGTCTTTGTCAATCATAAAATAAGACAGGTCTGCTAAGTCTGTGGCCTTGGTTAGCCTGAGATTTCTGTTCAAAACTCTCGATGTGTCTCTATCAATCATAAAATAAGACAGGCTTGTTGAGGCTATGGCCATGGTTAGGCCGAGATTTCTTTAAGAAACTGTCTCCAAGTCTTATCAATCACACAATAAGACAGGCCTGCTATGGCTGTGGCCGTAGTTCGCGGCTGAGGATTAGCGACGGCTGTACACTTTGGAAAGTAACCGAACATGTGGTTCTGGATCTGACGAGTGTACACTTTGAAAAGTAACCGAACATAAATAATGTTGCCTGATTTTATATATAGTAATGGCCAGCCAGGAAAGACTATCAATGTTTGACAATTTATGATTGGTTAGATGCCGTATTCCACAGGGATTCTCCACCGTTTTAAATGATTTTCTGCACATATTTATGAACTGTCAAGACGTATTCAACTTGCCAATGTCTAGCCTTTTTATGCCCTGATACCAAGCGACGGTCGGAGTTCGAGTGTGGAGCTGATTGTTCGTTAGTTCGTTCCTCCTTCCTTTACTCCCCTCTGATTGCCTCGCTGAAGCGAGCGATTAAAACAGAATGGAGGACAACTCTCTGCGAGTTCCCATTCTGGAGAAGAAGGGAGATGGTGGTTGGGACAGTGTTATAATCTTCCAGAAATACAGTGAAGCAGAGGGGGATTTGAAGAAGAGAATTTGGGTTGAATCCAAGAAGCTATGGCGGATCGCAGGCCCTGCCATTTTTTCACGTCTCACGACGTACGGGACGAACCTCGTTACACAATCCTTCGCAGGCCACCTGGGCGATCTGGAGCTTGCTGCTATTACCATCTCCACAACTATCATTGTTGGTCTCAGTTTCGGCCTGATGGTCAGTATCTCATGTCTATATTCCTTTTGGTATGATATGGTTGGTTTTTGAATGTTTAATAGCTATTAACATTAACCTTGGTCTAAATAATTTTCAAGTTAGCTTGGAAAAAGAATTCATAAAATAGCTGGGAAAATAATGGAAATTTTAAAATTTAGTAGAAATTTTTGAAAATCTGGCTTATAAAATTTAGGATTTTGGATGCCCTAGGTAAGACTAAGGTTAATGTTAAGACTTAAGACTTACAAAATTTTTAGAAAAATTAGAAACATGGACTTATAGTCTTAAACTTCAAGATTATGACTATTTACAATATGATCAGAGTCCTAGAAAAATTAGAAACAGGGGCTTACAGTCTCAAATTTTAAAATTATATTTATTTACAATCATAAACTGTAAAATTATATTTATTTACAATCATTGGCTTACAGTCTCAAACTGTAAAATAATATCTATTTACAATATTATCAGAGTCTTCTAAGTATTTGTGTGGCTTCCTTGCATTCAAACACGGCTCAAATTACTTGTTTGGACAGCCAGATCAATAGTGTTTTATTGAATGTTGAAGCAGGTCTGTAGTATCAAATGTGAAATGAGAAGAAAATATGTAATAATTTCAAATGATTTAAAATGAATCAATCTTTGTTTTCTTCTTTATGAATGAGCTTATTCTGAATTTTAGGTTACAATTGTAATTGTGTTTATGTTTATGTGAAAATGTTTTTTTTTTCATTTGTTTTGCAAATAAATTTTTGCTTTTGTTTTGAGTAATAAGTGAAGTGTGGAAATCAAAACATCAGATGTTTCAAAACCTCTGAATACAGTATTTTCCAAAAATACTACTATGAAAAAGTTTTCCTTCAAAAGTATGGTTGCTCTGTAATATGTGATCATCTAATAACATTGAAAAACTTTTATTCGAAAAGTTAGTTGCTCTGCAATAAATGATGATTTGATAACATTGGTTGTTTATTTTTAGAAAGCTGTTGCAATCCGGGCATGGTCTACTGTAATGGGTATTAAACTATGTAGTTCTTCCATCGACCCATCATTTTTTTCCCATCCCCAATCTCTGCATTTCTACTTTTCTTGAATTCAGAACTATATTTCTTGGCCTAAAAAGAGTCCATGAAAATGTCAATGGCAGCTAGGTACCCATCATTTTTTCCCATCCCTAATTTCTGCATTTCGACTTGTCTTGAATTCAGAACTATATTTCTTTGCCTAAAAAAATTCTATTGAAATGTCAATGGCAGCTAGGAATGGGAAGCGCCCTGGAGACAATGTGCGGTCAAGCTTTTGGAGGTCGACAGTATGATATGCTTGGTGTTTACCTACAGCGCTCTTGGATTGTGCTATTCGTTGTTGCATTATTGCTGCTACCCATGTATATATTTGCCACCCCCATTTTGATTCTATTGGGCCAGACCGCTGAAATATCTGAGCTCTCTGGCACACTTGCAATTTGGATGATACCTCAGCATTTTGGATTTGCATTCTCTCTTCCTCTTCAGAGATATCTACAATCGCAGTTGAAAAACTCGGTGATTGCCTGGTTATCTGGAGCGACCTTATTAATCCATATATTCTTAAGTTGGCTTTTCATTGAGAAGTTGGGAATGGGGGTTCTTGGAGCTGCTATTACCTTGGATATAGCGTCATGGCTCCCATTGATTGGCCTCTTTCTCTATATGGTTTGCGGGGGCTGTCCTCTCACATGGAAAGGATTTTCAAGAGAGGCATTCTCAAGTCTCTGGCCCTTTATCAAGCTGTCTATGGCTTCTGGTGTAATGCTATGGTAAAGTTTTCTACTCATCACATCTGTACTTCCATATCTGCATTTCATATTGTTGAACATCTGGGTAAATATATACAAGTTAGCTGATAATGAATTTTCTCTCATTTATCTGAACAGCTTGGAAATCTGGTATTACAGAGTGTTGATTCTCTTGACAGGACATCTAAATGATGCAGAAACTGCACTGGATTCCCTTTCAATCTGGTACACAGTGTGCCTTTAATTTTTAAAATATTTTAGCCAGTTTTTGTCCGCTTCAGTGTTGTAATCAGAATTTTAAATCAGATTACAAGTTTCTTCTAATACTCTCCCCTGTTTTTCTTATAGCATGAATATTAACGGAGTCGAGGTGATGATACCGCTCGCCTTTCTCGCTGCCACAGGGTACATGCTGGTGTCCATATAACTGTATTTCCTGTGTTTATAGAAAGAAATAAATCTGACTCAATTTGTTTTTATTTTTATCGCAATATTGCAGGGTAAGGGTTGCGAATGAGCTTGGAAGTGGAAATGGAAAAGGAGCAAAGTTTGCAGTGATTGTTTCTGTGACCACCTCCTGTGCTATAGGTCTTGTATTTTGGGTTCTCATCCTGGTCTTCCGTAATGATTTTGCTATCATATTCACAGACAGTACAGTCATCATAGAGGCAGTATCCAAATTGGCATACTTGCTCTCATTCACCATCCTCCTTAACAGCGTGCAGCCAGTACTTTCAGGTAAGTTTAATCTGATCATGAAGCAAATAATGAATATAGTTTTAGTGGGACAAAGAAAACAATTACAAAGCCAAAAGATCTTCAGTTTTTATAGTTATGTGCAACTCTAAATTATCCAAAGAAGCCATACATTGCTCTACCTCCTTAGCAGGCATCTCTATGTTATTCACATTTTCATCCTTTTTTCTTCTTAAATCCTTTAATCTTAGTTCAAGATATTTAATCTTAGTTCATATCTTGAGTATCATTTAACTTATGAGGTGTAAATATTCACATTTTCATCCTTGTTTCTTCTTAAATCCTTTAGTCTTAGTTCGTATCTTGAGTATCATTTAACTTATGGGGTGTAGATTAGTGGATGGGATGTAGATTAGTTGATTTGTGTAGGGTTTAGTCCTTACTAGGTTTCAGTTTCAAATCTCATGAGAGATCGTGAAATAATCGCAACTTAAATAATAATGATAATAATGATAATGATAATGATGATGGTTAACCTCCACTAAGACCAAACATTGGTCTATCGGACTTAAAGAAACAAATTATTAATTTTAATTTAAGATTTTAGATAGCTGTATATTAATACTATATTATTAATATACAGCTATCTAATTTAGGTTTGATATGCCCTGTCAACTTTTCCTAACACTGTACAGATACCCCTAAATCAATGTTTCAGATGTATAGTATTATTAATATAGAGCTATCTAATTTAGCTTTGATATGCCCTGTCAACCTTTTTTAACATGGTACAGATCCCTACTAAATCAATGTTTCAGATGTATGGTACTATTAATATAGAGCTACCTTATTTAGGTTTGATATGCCCTGTCAACTCTTTTCTAACATATTCAATGCACCCGTTCTTGGTGTTGATGGATTGCCCCCAAACTGAATGTATACAACCTGGTAGATTTTCAGTTCATTGAACCCATCCTCACTGCATACGACCTGGTAGCTTTTCATATTCAGTGCACCCGTTCTTGGTGTGGATGGATTGCCCCCAGACTGACTGTATACCACCTGGAAGATTTTCAGTTCATTGGCCCCAGCCTGATTATATACGACCTGGTAGTTTTTCAGTTCAATTAGAGATCTCTTAAACTTGTCAATTTCAGGGGTTTGTGCTAATGTCCATATTCATTGAACACATTTCCAGCCAAATCTAAATAGGTTCGTGCAAGTGACCATATTTGATGCACCCAGTCTACCCATTCATACCTGCAAATGCAACCTTTGATACCAAATCTAAATAGTTCTGTACTAAAGTCCATACACAATGCATCCAATGCAGCCTTTCAAAACGAATTGCATCCAATTGCATCCAATGTAACCTTTCAAAACAAATTAAAAATGGATTTGGTATCACAAATTGCATCCAATGTACCCTTTCAAAGCAAATTAATATAGATTTGGTATGGTGTGCATACTCAATGTACCCACCGTTACTTGGTGTTGATGGATTGCCCACAGCCCAGCTGTAAACGACCTAGCAGCTTTTCAGTTCAAATGGGGATTCTACAAACTAGCCATTTTCAGGAAATTCTGGCTGTCTATTGATTTTCTCTGTTTTTTTTTTCCCATTGCCCTGATTTGCAGTACTATGTGTAATGCAGGCGTGGCAATTGGATCGGGATGGCAGTCTATTGTTGCTTATGTGAACATAGGGTGCTACTACGTAATTGGGGTTCCATTTGGAGTGGTGCTTGGCATGGTGTTTAATTTTGGAGTCATGGTAAGTGGCGTGACCACTGAAACATACATACAAAAACACAAGATTCAAAATACCAATAACTGTTTCACTGCGCATTGCAGGGGATATGGGCTGGAATGATAAGCGGGACAGCCGTTCAAACACTTGTTTTAGCAATCATCACATATCGTTGTGATTGGGAGAAAGAGGTAAATCCCAAAACCCTGAAAAGCCGACTAATAATATTTCCATAACCTGAAATTTTGTGGCTGACTTAGTGGTTTATTTGCACAAATCGCAGGCTGCTAAAGCAGTCGACCGTGTCCAAATATGGGCTTCTGAGGCTACTCCAAAATCTGAGTCGACTAACGAATAGGCCAGTCTGAATTGACATATATGTCTCTCAAAATCTCATGCCCTGCATGACCGGTGATAAGAAATATACAATGCAATACTTATTGTATATCTATTTAATTGGGTTCACCTCGGTGCACAATTATCGGATTTCCTGCTGCCTTCAACAAAAGAACGCAACAAGTTTCCATTCACTTCAACATTCTGCTGGAACTGGGAGACAAGCTCACAGTCAGAAGCCATTATATAGCGAGGGCAGATTCAGTCCTTGCATTCTGATCGATGTTTTGTAAAATTAATATTGATAACTGAAGCAGGTTGCTCCAGTTTTATATTTAGAAATTTGCTTCAGTTTCATATGTGGCTGGATATCCTTTTTTGGACCAGAAAGTTTGGATGATCCGGTCCCTCCTGTATCTTAAAGATCGTTTCCATTTACAGTATCCTTAGTTTATTTAAAAAATAAAAAATAAAAAAATTAATGGACGAGATTTGAAAAAAAAAAAGAAATTTGAAGTGAAACCAATTAAATAATCTCTAATTCCTTTAAAATTATTATTAAATTATCAACATTTTTAAAAAAATATCATTTAAAAATAGTAATAGGAAAATCAATTTTGATAAAATTGATACATTTCGCATTTTTTATATATTTAATAATTAAATTTAAATAATAATAAAAAAATCACACAAAATAAAATCAATTTAAATAATAATAATTAGTTGTCACGTTTGAATTTAAAAAGTGAATTACAGCCAACCTGATACAATAATTACATTTACAAAACCTAATAAATCTCGACACTCATTTAGATAAATTTATATAAACTCAGTAAATCTTTATTTATGTGAAATTTCTTGTTTAGAAAATAAAATAAAGAATTAAAATATTTAATTAATATTTTATAACTCATATATAATAGTATACGTTTATGGTTTTGTTTGTTGTTCAATATTTTCTAAAAATAATATATTTAAAAAATCATTATTTTAATAAAAATAAAAATTTGAACTAAATGATATTAATAATGTATTCAATTTTTTTAAGTAATGTATTGTCAATTTTATTAAGAGTATGGACCTTAATAGTCTCAACCATGTCTAACATTGGAACTAAATTTGACATTACAAACATTCTCTTACATGATGGTGATTTACCAAGTTCAAATTTTATTTTTTGACACTTTTTAATTATTGGTTATGAGCTCCAATTCAGCCCAACACTAATTTTGTTGTAAGTAATATCCCTAAGTAATCAATGTATTAATGATATTGATCGTTGTAGTTGTAACATACTTAACCCACCAATGCCTTGTTAAGGCTATGAGGTATTTAGACCCAACCTCTTAGTGACATTAAGGAAGTGGGGTTTTACAAATTCTTCTTGCTTCAATTACCTTAAAACTCATTTCTAAAGCCACCATCGTCTTTTGCTCATCGAGAGGTTTGCAACAATATAAATTTCATCTCATTTTGAGTTATCAGCACAAAGTTATATCCATTTCAAAATTGTCATCCAAGAGGCACATTGACATATGTACCAAACCTCTTGGCAATGACATGGCAATAACTTTTCTCGCTAGTCATCATCATGAAAGTCCAAGCTAGCTACTACATTAACTTCCTCAATCTATTAGATGTCATATCAGGTACGTGGTCACCAACTAATATACCACTGGGTTAATCTTCTTGTTTTCCTTCTCGTTCAATCCTAGTCTGATTCGATAACGAACCATCAATTGTTGCTACTCCATTTTTCCATCCATCGACATTTCAACCCATCAATATTGTGAAGCCAATGTCACCTCTATCTCAATTGCAACCTAGCTGCCACCTCAATAACATTGCACAATTTGATCCACATTATCTTGCCATGTCAACACACATTGTCATCAAAGACTTTCCTTCATACCATGTCAACATGCCACAATAGTATAGATTTATCACCATGCCATGTGAACCTAGCACCCAACATGCCACATCTAAATCTATCGGGTTTTGAGGAAAACCCAATAGTTAGTGTCCAACCTCTAGATACTCGGCCTCTCATTATCTCAAAGGATGATACCCAGTAGCATGATGCCCAATATCCTATCCCTCGACAAATCTCACATTTTCTATCTTTGTTACCAATAGATACCTGATGCTCAATACATCAAATAGCTAAAATTCCAACCTCTAATCCTCGACCACCTAAACATTGATAACTAATGTCTCATTGAGGTTTGTTTGTGTCGAGAGTTTGTGCTAGATGTGGTTTGAATTATTATTAGATACTAATAAATCGGTATGTGTCATATACCTCCATAAGTTAACATTACACAATATAAAAAAAATTTACTATACCTACACATCAATATAATCTTGTCATCATGGTAATTTATTTATGTGATAACAGA
Organism: Pinus taeda; assembly: GCA_000404065.3. Lineage (NCBI taxonomy): Eukaryota > Viridiplantae > Streptophyta > Pinopsida > Pinales > Pinaceae > Pinus > Pinus taeda. The sequence continues at coordinate 108,886 of APFE030090404.1, forward strand.
TATGATTATTAATGTGATAAGCATGCATATCTATCCCTTGGCGGTTAACAGGATGTTGATTGTCCTTGGTTACGTTATATAATACTTAATTATCCAGTTGACGGCATGTTGGGGTGCTCTGATGGCGACACCTGGCTCCTCGGTCCCCGCCATCGATCCGCATCATTGATCTTCTGGGCTTGGTAGCTGGAGGCATTAATGTTCAGTCCCGCCATACCGCTCCTCGGAATTCCCACAGTAATCATCGGCTAGGATCATTTCTAGCAATCGAACGATGGAGACCTGGTGTGTTTTGGCGGTGAACTCATATAGGGTTTCCTTTACTCGGTTTCGGTCATTTGCATTGTTGTTCCAGCTCCGCAAAGTAGCCCTTGCTCCGGCTTCGCTGCCACACCCGGCTGCCATTAGCGTAGGCGCTCCTGGTGCAACTTCTCCGCATCCTTGAAGGTATTCCAGAGATGGCTTGGTTGAAGATGAGACCCTCACTGTCTCTCGCCCTGAACCCATCTGCAACCAGGTGATGCGTAACTCCTTCAACCTCATTACTGTGTTAATTCATTCTCTTTTGTTTTTACCTTGAATTTTCGTGAATATGCTAACTACCCCATTTGATATTGGCTGGAGCAGGATAGCAGACCGACTGGGGTCGCGATGTCGAGGATGAATCAGAGATTCGACCAGCAATACCCTAATCTGGTAAGTGTTCTACCACTGAGGTTTTTGCTGATTGTTTTAATCTTGGGTTCCGACTTATTAGCGTTCTTCTTTATCAGGGTCTTGTCGATTCTACCATAGCCTGGCGTACTGGTTTCACCTCGACAGAACTTATCTTTTTGTTCATTGTTTATCATCGCCCTGGGGTTAGGCCCAGGTCGCCGAATGTGTAGGGTGTTCATAGGTTGATGTTCGGTTATGGCCTTTACCTGGAACCACCGAAAGCTCAGACCTATGGGGTCGAGCTCTAACTCGTTTACCTCTATTCCATATTGTAATTTATTCGGATTCTCAGTGTAATGTACTGTCATGATTCGGTGTTATGGGCCGCAGCTAAATGTATTAAGTTTTCTGGGTTTATCCCCAAATTGTTGAACATGTCTTCTATTATTACTGTTCTTGTTTTACTGTTGCTATTTGATATATTTATATCCTATTAGCTCATGGTGTCACTCCATATGAGCCACCGAATCTTTTCATATTACCCATTTGTAATTTATTTTGTTTAAATGCAATGTTTCTGAGGTTTTGGCTAACCGTCCTGCCTTCCCAAGGTTTGCCGCCTCTATGGGTTTAATTGATATGTATATATGTAAATGAGCTGATAATGAGGAGGCTGTATGTCATTGTTTAATAAGTGCGTGACAGACTTTTATTCATGATTCTGTTATGCATATGCGTGGGTTTAAGATAGAGCCGGTTACGGCCTGGTAATGAATTCCACATCTTCGTGGTTACCACTGTTCTCATTATTAGTTGATGTTTATCCTGTTAAATGCTCAGGTCGAATTCTTCAATATTTGATTTCTTGCTTCGATGTTTAATGAGTATTTCCGCCGAGCAGATGGTATGACCTTCGGGTTAAATCACTCCCTATCTTGGCATCATACTGGGCGCCATACTACCAGGTGGTACTCCCCTGTATATGCGACCAACCAGATACTTCTACAGTTATGATACTCGGCGGTTATATTCATAGTTTTTACATTGTGAGTCTGTTACAGTATTCTTGTTTCTTGTAACCCTTATTGAAACGATAATTCTTGCGAGGGTTTGTATTGCTATTTACCTGGAAATACATATATTTACAGGACACCATACTATCTTCTTTGGCTGCTACCTCCCGTGATGATATTTCATTCCGAGTACATGTGTATTGTTTTGTTCACTTCTTCAATACTTGTATAATTATTGACAACGTATGAGTCACTGCTCATGGAATTCTGTGTTAGGTGTAAATGGTTAATTCTGGTGCTGTTGTATAGCGTAGGTATTAATATCTATATACCTGTTTTCATACCTGGTAATGGTAGTTCGGCTATTCTATTCAATTCTTGCACCTAATACTTATTGTCTCCTCATTTAACACAACTTGACTTGTCCGAAAGTAAAGTCCAGGATACTGTTCAGATTCTCATTCTCTGTTTCTTTCTCTTACTTTATACATATTTATATATATATATAACAGAGGCGTTAATCATTACCGGTATTGATTTCAGTAATACCCAGGTTCTGATTTACAGCCCAACAGCCACACTCACAGCAACTATAGTCAGATTCTAAAGAATACAGGGTAATAACTAGTCTTCTAGATTTAATGAAAACTACAGATACTTACCTGTGTATCCTTGTCTTTTATCTTCTGCACTTCTACAACACGTAGAAGGTGATTGAATGCTTGATGTCCTCCCAGCCACGAGACCAATCGTCTGAACTGAGTCTCTCCCCCAAGCTCTCTTGCCGGCCACAGCCTCAGCAATATGCAACACAAAATGTGCCTGTGCTATCTGGTCCTCACCAGATGTAGCACCCTCTTCTTCTGCTCCAGTGCCTTTTCTTTTCTTCCCGTTTTTTCATTCAACAACCCGGGTCTTTTCTTCTTTCCCCTTTTCTATGGGAAAGAAAGAACAGTTAGGGTTTTCCCCTAATATGCTGGCAATTGTTTTCCTTTATCTTTATCAGGAAGAGTAAAATAACTTTTCACATAAAGTTACTGTGTACACATATATCATGCAATTCATATTATACCATTTTGCACAAATAATATTTTCATCCTTTTCAAGAAAATAATAATTTCTGTTATTTTTATTCACCTATAAGGGTAAATAACAATTTATTTACGTAAAATGTCTGGTCATTACATCTCCTCCCCCTGAGATTGGACACCGTCTCGGTGTCTCACAGATCCGAACAGGTCGGGATAGGTCCTTTTCATCAATTCCTCATCTTCCCAAGTGGCTTCGTCAGGCCCAAAATGTCGCCATTGCACCTTAACTTGGGTAATAGCTCGTTTCCGTAGCTGCACTTCTCTCCGGTCGAGAATGCTCAGCGGTTCGACCAGAACCTCTCCTTCCGGTTCGACCTGAATCTCCTGCCATCGGATTACGTGCTTAGGGTCATACACATATTTCTTTAGGACAGAAACATGAAACACGTTATGGACTCGGATGTGACTTGGCAGGGCCAGTTGGTAAGCCACTGGTCCGACCCTTGCTAAAATTTGAAAGGGTCCACAATATCGGGGTGCCAATTTAGCGCATCCACTCCACTGCAAAGTACTTCTTTTGGCCTGAATTCGAATGTACACGTGGTCCCCAACCTGAAACTCTTTAAACCTTCTCTTTCGATCAGCGAAATTCTTTTGTCTATCTTGGGCAGCTTTCAAATTAATGCGTACCCTCTTTACCATATCTTCCATCTCCTTCAGCATCTCAGGACCTAGACTCAATTTATCTTCCGGTCCTCCCCAACTGGTGGGTGTACGACATTTCCGACCGTACAAAACTTCAAATGGACTCATTTGTGTTGAGGTATGGTGACCGTTGTTGTACGCGAACTCTACAAGATGTAAGTAATCTTCCCACCTTGTGGGTTGTTGCATGACATAAGCCCTTAGCATATCCTCCACCATCTGATTCACTCGTTCCGTTTGCCCATCAGTCTGTGGATGGTATGCTGTGCTGAAATTTAGTTGAGTTCCTAATTCAGCAAACAGTGTTTTCCAAAATGCTGATGTGAATTTCACATCACGATCGGAAATTATTGTTTTCGGAAGTCCATGTAACTTGAATACATTCTGCATAAAAATGTGGGCGATCTGCGCAGCTCTATATGTAGATTGCACCGGTATAAAGTGTGCAGCCTTACTTAGTTTTTACACTACCACGAAAATGGAGTCATTATTCCTTTTTGTTCTGGGTAATCCTGTAATAAAGTCCATGGAGATGATTTCCCATTTCCATTCTGGAACTGGCAATGGTTGTAGCAATCCTGCTGGATGCTGATATTCTGCTTTAATCTGTTGACATTCTAAGCACCATGCCAGGTATTCAACTATGCTTTTCTTCATTCCAGGCCAGAAATATTCTTTCCGGATTGCTGTTATCATCTTTTGATAACCCGGATGACCTGCATAATGGCTGATATGAAATTCATCCATAATCAAATTTCTAATTCTGCTTTGATTAGGTACATACAATCTTTTCTTGAAGTAAATCCTTCCATCATCATCTAATTCATATTCTTGTTGGCTGTCTTCTTTAGCAGATTGCTGTATCTGCAATTTCAATTGTTGATATTCAGTGTCTTGATCTGCAATTTCTTTTATCATTTCCAGGAAGGGACTTTCCCATCCACTAAAGGAAACTTCGTACAAATTGTGTATTTTTCGGCTCAAGGCGTCTGCTACCTTATTTTCCTTCCCTTGCAAATGCTTTATGTCAAAATCAAAGCCACTTAGAAAGTCCACCCACCTTGCTTGCCTAGCATTTAAGGTAGGTTGGCTGAAATAATTAGTCAAACTGTGATGGTCGGTATGCAGCAAAAATTTCCGGCCCATGAGATAGTGTCGCCACATCTTCAGGGCATGAATAACGGCAGCCAACTCTAAGTCATAAGCAGAATATTTCTGCTCATGTTCTTTTAATTTTCGAGACTCGTAAGCAATTACCTTGCCTTCTTGCATCAAGACCCCTCCCAATCCCTCTTTACTAGCATCTGTACATACTACATAATCCTTATTGGGATCTGCTATACTCAGAATAGGTGCTGTGGTGAGCAGATGTTTCAATTGCTTGAAACTTTTCTGGCAATTTGGGGTCCAATGAAACAGTTTTCCTTTCTTCTGCAGAGAAGTAATGGGGAATGCTACCTTAGAGAAACCTTCCACGAATCTCCTGTAATACCCAGCTAACCCCATGAAAGATCGGACATCTGCTACATCCTTTGGAACCGGCCATTCCATTATAGCTTTTATCTTTTCCGGATCCATTGCAATTCCATCCTTTGTGATTACGTGACCCAAATACAGAATTTCTTCTTTGAAAAAGTCACATTTACTAAACTTAGCGTACAGCTGATGTTCTCGAAGGGTCTGCAATACTATTCGGAGATGTTCGTGATGTTCTTCGATGGTGCGTGAATAAATTAAGATATCATCAATAAATATCAGCACGAACTGGTCCAAATAGGGATGGAAAATACCGTTCATTAAACACATGAAGGTTGTCGGGGCGTTGGTGAGCCCAAACGGCAAAACCACGAATTCATAGTGCCCATACCTGGTTCTAAAAGCTGTTTTTGCGATGTCCTCATCCTTAATTCTGATCTGGTGGTAGCCTGATCGTAAATCGATCTTAGAGAACATTGTCGCGCCTTTTACTTGGTCGAACAATTCATCGATCCGGGGAAGAGGATACTTGTTTTTAATAGTCAACTTATTCAATTGTCTGTAATCAATACACATCCGGAGGGTGCCGTCTTTCTTCTTGACAAATAACACTAGCGCCCCCCATGGAGACACACTGGGACAGATGTAATTCTTGTCCAGTAATTCTTGCAACTGCATTTTTAATTCTGTCAACTCAGGTACACTCATTCTGTAGGGTGCTCGTGATACTGGTGCAGCCCCAGGTACCAACTCTATAGTAAAATCTATGTTTCTTCGCGGTGGTAGTCTTGGAATTTCTTCCGGAAACACATCTGTAAATTCTTGTATTACAGGGATATTATTCAAAGATGCTGATTTATCCTTGGAGTTTGCATAACCCACTTGGATGGCGTACACTTGATAGCCTTTCCGTACACATTTCACCAACTGATTTGCAGTTATCGGTCGAATCTGCACTGGTCGCTTGATTCCCTGCATTTCCTTGCTGTTTCCTTGTTGATCTCTGTAATAAATAATTTTGCTTTTGCAATCAACTAATGACCAGTGTTTCTCCAACCAGTCCATACCGATTAGAATGTCATAGGAACCCAGAGGGAGTATGTTCAGGTCAACTGTTATTGGCTGGTTTGCTATAGTAAATGAGCAGTCATTGATCTTGGCGGTTACCCGCCGCTTAGCTCCAGTAGCTAATTGCACTAGCCATGGGTTTTTAAATTTAACAGATTGTAAATTACAATGTTCCACTACTTTTGGGTTCACATAACTTAACGTGGCCCCGAGATCAATCAAAACAGATATGGTAAGGTTTGAAATTTTACCTTCGAACTCGACCATGGTTGGCTGATATTCCGCCTGTTGATCCTCCAAAGCAGCATTGATTCTGGGTACGCTTCGACCCACTTCGCCAACAGTTGAGGCTTCATGAATTTGGGATAACTGTTCAGTCCCCTTTCGTTGTGGGCAATTTTTGATGTAGTGAGGTCCCCCACAACCCCAGCACTACACAGGGGGTCTTGCTGTCCCCTCATTGTCCAATCTGATTTGCTGTTCACTGACCTTAAAATCGTTTGCAGATCTGAACTTGGATGTAGTTCTGGCTGCAAATCTGCTGTTTGTTCCTTTGCCAACTCCCTTATTTCCATTATTGCGAATCCCTTTGTTGTTTCCAACTGTCTTAAAATTCTTCTTCTCATTCCATTTCCTGCTAGCAGTTTCCCCTTTCTGTTTACCTTGCTGATAGCAGATTCTAGCCTTGCGGATTACTTCATCCATTGATTTTGGATTATCAAATTCAATCCTTTCCCGCATATACGGGGGTAAACTGCTAACAAATTGCTGCACTTTCACTTTTTCCTCCCTTATATATGGTACGTAGCGGAGTAGGGAAGTAAAACGGGTGATGAATTCATCCATAGTCTGCTGCCCCAATCGCAGATCATGGAACTCTCTGGCTTTTTCATCATAAAAGCGTTCGGTTAGATATCTCTCCTTAAAGAACCTTTGGAAATTGTCCCATGTTATGTTTTGATCTGTAACCCCTTTTACGATCTTCACTTCTTCCCACCATAAGGTGGCCTTTCCTTGTAATTGAAAAATGGCTAGTCATGCTTTAAGATTGTGATCGTACTAGGCTGAAAATACTTATTCATATTGATTAACCATGCTTCAGCGGCTTCCTCTTGTTCTCCGTCAAAATGCGGTGGCTTAATCTTACGGAATTCCCCTTGCAGTTCTACCCTTTGTCTTTTCGAGGTTTGCTATTCAAATGCATTGTCAGAGCGTTCTTCCTGCTCCTCCGATCCTTCGGAGGGTATGTGATGATTCTGCTCTTCCGACATCCTTTGCTGTTCCGCACTTGGATTAACTGGTAGTTGATTTTGTCTGTCGGACAAACTTTTCAAAATTCTTTCTTGTTCCATTGTCAATCGGGCGTTATCTTCTCATAGTCGAGCCATCTCATTCTTCAGCTCCTGCACAGTCTCCAGAATTGCTTGATTTGTGATTCTGGCTTCTTCTCCAAGTTGTACCCACAATTCTGGGTTATTTTCTGCGCCCTGTCCCATTACAGGTCGTCGCGGTGTATTCTCCGCTCTTCTCATGTTTGTTATTTTCAGAATCTGGTCCTGTGTAAGAAAACATTCACGAGTAATAAAGAAAATGATTATTTGTCAATTCATTTCCACAATGTCCATTCATCATTGTCTTACCCAGAGGCCACAGTGCTGTATCTGGCCTCTGATACCATATGTCATATACCTCCATAAGTTAACATTACACAATATAAAAAAAATTTACTATACCTACACATCAATATAATCTTGTCATCATGGTAATTTATTTATGTGATAACAGATATGATTATTAATGTGATAAGCATGCATATCTATCCCTTGGCGGATAACAGGACGTTGATTGTCCTTGGTTACGTTATATAATACTTAATTATCCAGTTGACGGCATGTTGGGGTGCTCTGATGGCGACACCTGGCTCCTCGGTCCCCACCATCGATCCGCATCACTGATATTCTGGGCTTGGTAGCTGGAGGCATTAATGTTCAGTCCCGCCATACCGCTCCTCGGAATTCCCACAGTAATCATCGGCTAGGATCATTTCTAGAAATCGAACGGTGGAGACCTGGTGTGTTTTGGCGGTGAACTCATATAGGGTTTCCTTTACTCAGTTTCGGTCATTTGCATTGTTGTTCCAGCTCCGCAAAGTAGCCCTTGCTCCGGCTTCGCTGCCACACCCGGCTGCCATTAGCGTAGGTGCTCCTGGTGCAACTCCTCCGCATCCTTGAAGGTATTCCAGAGACGGCTTGGTTGAAGATGAGACCCTCACTGTCTCTCGCCCTGAACCCATCTGCAACCAGGTGATGCGTAACTCCTTCAACCTCATTACTGTGTTAATTCATTCTCTTTTGTTTTTACCTTGAATTTTCGTGAATATGCTAACTACCCCATTTGATATTGGCTGGAGCAGGATAGTAGACCGACTGGGGTCGCGATGTCGAGGATGAATCAGAGATTCGACCAGCAATACCCTAATCTGGTAAGTGTTCTACCACTGAGGTTTTTGCTGATTGTTTTAATCTTGGGTTTCGGCTTATTAGCGTTCTTCTTTATCAGGGTCTTGTCGATTCTACCATAGCCTGGCGTACTGGTTTCACCTCGACAGAACTTATCTTTTTGTTCATTGTTTATCATCGCCTTGGGGTTAGGCCCAGGTCGCCGAATGTGTAGGGTGTTCATAGGTTGATGTTCGGTTATGGCCTTTACCTGGAACCACCGAAAGCTCAGACCTATGGGGTCGAGCTCTAACTCGTTTACCTCTATTCCATATTGTAATTTATTCGGATTCTCAGTGTAATGTACTGTCATGATTCGGTGTTATGGGCCGCAGCTAAATGTATTAAGTTTTCTGGGTTTATCCCCAAATTGTCGAACAGGTCTTCTATTATTACTGTTCTTGTTTTACTGTTGCTATTTGATATATTTATATCCTATTAGCTCACGGTGTCACTCCATATGAGCCACCGAATCTTTTCATATTACCCATTTGTAATTTATTTTGTTTAAATGCAATGTTTCTGAGGTTTTGGCTAACGGTCCTGCCTTCCCAAGGTTTGCCGCCTCTATGGGTTTAATTGATATGTATATATGTAAATGAGCTGATAATGAGGAGGCTGTATGTCATTGTTTAATAAGCGCGTGACAGACTTTTATTCATGATTCTGTTATGCATATGCGTGGGTTTAAGATAGAGCCGGTTACGGCCTGGTAATGAATTCCACATCTTCGTGGTTACCATTGTTCTCATTATTAGTTGATGTTTATCCTGTTAAATGCTCAGGTCGAATTCTTCAATATTTGATTTCTTGCTTCGATGTTTAATGAGTATTTCCGCCGAGCGGATGGTATGACCTTCGGGTTAAATCACTCCCTATCTTGGCATCATACTGGGCGCCATACTACCAGGTGGTACTCCCCTGTATATGCGACCAACCAGATACTTCTACAGTTATGATACTCGGGGGTTATATTCATAGTTTTTACATTGTGAGTCTGTTACAGTATTCTTGTTTCTTGTAACCCTTATCGAAACGATGATTCTTGCGAGGGTTTGTATTGCTATTTACCTGGAAATACATATATTTACAGGACACCATACTATCTTCTTTGGCTGCTACCTCCCGTGATGATATTTCATTCCGAGTACATGTGTATTGTTTTGTTCACTTCTTCAATACTTGTATAATTATTGACAACGTATGAGTCACTGCTCATGGAATTCTGTGTTAGGTATAATGGTTAATTCTGGTGCTGTTGTATAGCGTAGGTATTAATATCTATATACTTGTTTTCATACCTGGTAATGGTAGTTCGGCTATTCTATTCAATTCTTGCACCTAATACTTATTGTCTCCTCGTTTAACACAACTTGACTTGTCCGAAAGTAAAGTCCAGGATACTGTTCAGATTCTCATTCTCTGTTTCTTTCTCTTACTTTATACATATTTATATATATATATAACAGAGGCGTTAATCATTACCGGTATTGATTTTAGTAATACCCAGGTTCTGATTTACAGCCCAACAGCCACACTCACAACAACTATAATCAGATTCTTAAGAATACAGGGTAATAACTAGTCTTCCAGATTTAATGAAAACTACAGATACTTACCTGTGTATCCTTGTCTTTTATCTTCTGCACTTCTATAGCACGTAGAAGGTGATTGAATGCTTGATGTCCTCCCAGCCACGAGACCAGTCGTCCGAACTGAGTCTCTCCCCCAAGCTCTCTTGCCGGCCACAACCTCAGCAATATGCAACACAAAATGTGCCTGTGCTATCTGGTCCTCACCAGACGTAGCACCCTCTTCTTCTGCTCCAGTGCCTTTTCTTTTCTTCCCGTTTGTTCATTCAACAACCCGGGTCTTTTCTTCTTTCCCCTTTTCTATGGGAAAGAAAGAACAGTTAGGGTTTTCCCCTAATATGCTGGCAACTATTTTCCTTTATCTTTAAGCAGGAAGAGTAAAATAACTTTTCACATAAAGTTACTGTGTACACATATATCATGCAATTCATATTATACCATTTTGCACAAATAATATTTTCATCCTTTTCAAGAAAATAATAATTTCTATTATTTTTATTCACCTATAAGGGTAAATAACAATTTATTTACGTAAAATGTCTCGTCATTACAGTATGCCAACAACCAATATCCCATCTTCTGGAGCTTAAGCCACCTTCAATTAAGCTCTTGGTCCTTGTCCCCTTACCAGCCCATATGACAAGGGGTTGTGGTTGGAGCCTCTAATCATTAAATTTCCCATTAAGGGGATATTGAGGTAAAAAATGGGCTTAAAAATGTATTAACAAAATCAACTTGAAAAGAACTAGTGAGATTCAAGATGATGCTATCGTCCCTGAAGGTAAATATTTTCAAGGGAAAAGAAAACTATTTTTTTAATTGTACTTCAAATGTATTTCCTTCTAGGTTTACTCAAATGTCAGGTGTAAGCACTCATTAGATGTAAAATTAAATTATGCATCTAACTATGATACATTTGAGTAGACTCACACCAAGAAAAAATGTAAAAATACATAAAATAATGAGTTTCTAAAATTATGAAAATACATTAAAAAATATGTTTCTTACATTATTTCATTATTTTAAGAAACACATTATTTTTTGTATTTCCAGCTTTTCTCGATGTGGGTCTACTCAAAAGTATGCATAGTGAATACTTGTTGGATGTGGAATTTAATTCTGCATCATGCGGGTGCCTACACTTGTCATTTGAGTAAACCTATAAGGAGATAAGTCAGAAGTACAAATAAAAAAAAATAGTTTTATTTATTTTCCTTTAAAAAATTTACTATTTTGGCTATTATTTTATTGGTTCCCTTAGAAAACCATTTTAGTCCTCAAAATTCCCCTAATGAAAATCAAGCTTCCAATATGCCATTACAAGCTATGTTCTGAGAGTTATAATTTCACTTTAGTAAGACAAATATTGTTCTTGGTAGACCTCTAAAGCTACAAGGTACTCAACTACCATGAAGGCATCCAAAATAATTCATTCACATACATCTAACAAGATTTTCTACTGAGGGATCAAAGAGACCATTATTCACAATTTATCCCCATATAAGGCCTTCAAACCTTTGTCATCCCAACTAGCTCAAAAGTTCTTCAATGAATTCTATAATCACTTTGCTTGAGATGCTCTATGAAGGCTTATTTCCTTGAGTCTCTACTCTACAAACAAGGTTTTTACTCTCTCATCTAAGTCTCTACTATCAAAATATATTTTGATCTCCACAACAAATTCCGATCTTTCCCAATTTGTATACAAAAAATTAAGCTCCCTGAATTGAGACACTCAAAGATTTACTCAACCAACCAACCATCAAGGCTATCCAATAGGCTCGGTGTCTAACATACTTTTTATTCTTAGCCATAACATCAAACTTGATAAAGGCCTACAGAACCCTAGAAATTAACAATAACTTAGACTAAATCTATCAATCCTATTCTCTAGAAAGAACATTGTAAGAGTACATTAAAGATCAACAAGTAGGAATAGGAATACTTTACAACCGATATAGTGAGATTTACCATCTCAATTCATATAGAGGCATCAAATAAGCCAAGATACCCAATCAACAAGAAGAGAGATAAATGTACACAATGGATCAACATCTTTTTTATTTTATCGAACACATTTACATTACATATTTAAAATATACATGGGTACTTATTTGATCAAGGTCATTAATTGTCTACAACTTATGAGGGGTGATCCACATTCCACCCCACCATAGGCTCAATGATACTGTAGTCTTTCTCGTAACTAGCCACCCCCAAACTAGACCAAAAATCTATGAGGGAAGTTCTCACTCAACATTACAGAGTGGAGTCATGAAGGCTATTCTCCTTCACCAAATCAATTTCATTAGTTCCTCTTGAAATCACACTAAGCCTAAGTCTGCCAAAGCATCTTAGGTGGTCTCTCTCTAAGGATATCAGTGGTGTAAGGATGAAGGCCACTTTTATTCATCCATATATAAATCAATAAAGTCTTACAACTTATTATCCGGGTCCTATTTCTCATTCATAGTGTGGCCACAATGGTCCTGCACACCACAAAGGGAGCCCTTCTTTAAGTCAATAGTCCCTCAATGTTTCCTTTGTTGTGCTTTTAGTGCATGGTTTAACAAGATTTCTTGATAATTAGCCATATCAGGCCATCACAACATGAAGGGAGGCCTTCTCTAAGTCATTTGTCTCTCGATGATTCCCTTCTGCGCTTTTGTGCATAATTCAAACAAATTCCTCAACAATTCTAGTTGGTTGTCTAGCTTAGGTTAAATACTCTACTGCTGACTTTCTCACCAAACAAGGTGAATTAAAATCATGCACAAGTTGTTGCATCACGCACATGGTTTCATGTCCATACAAGAGCCTCCTCTTTTTTTTCTCTACTTTGTTCTCTTTGGTGCTCATTCCCCATAGGCACATCCTATAATTTTTTGTCTCTTTGCTTTGCTCTCCTCTCTTCTCTCACACCCCCATGATGCCTCCCTTAATTACACACTTCCCATAATGAGTATTTGAGTCTCTTCCCTTAGGTCACGTTGTCAATTTTGAATTCTCTAAAATGGGTAAGTGACCCATACCTATGGAACAATTTGATACAACTTCCCCCATTCTTCTCATAACTACTAGTGGTTAGGTAGCTCAACTACCATATCAAAAATTAGAAAAACTAATTTAGGGTGAAAGAGAAAACTATCCCAAATCCCTCTTTCTCACTTCCCTCCCTCATAGCTTCTCATGGTCCATATCAAGGATCCACCCCTCCATCAGCTGTTTTTAAAATATAACTACAATTGTTTTGAGAGTTTTAGCCCATTTACATTTACTTTCCCACATAGACATCATTAGCATAATTAATTACAAATACAATATTAGTGGGGGATTAAAGGTTAGGGTGTTACAATTCCCTCCCCATTAAAGAAACAATGTCCCTCATATTCACACTATTTCAAGTGTTTTCCTCAATATAATTTCACCATTTCAGGTGTCATTTTCAGCAACACCCCACTATAAGTGCCTTTTTTCACTGCAACAATATGTAGACTACCTTTTAGCTACACCAACATTACTACTCTTGCATATCAACATCATCTTCATGTTATTTTCCTTTCCCATTATGTTAGTAATGATATTTTTATTCACATTCTAGTCACTTTTAGAGCTATGGAATTCCATTAAATGCTTACATCAGAAAACCAACATAACATATATCTTATCACCATTTTCATATGCAACCATTAACCATTCCATAAAATATCTCAATTTCCACAAAGAAACATGCATTTCAACAAATGAAATTTCAAATCAATACTTATCTATATGGTTATCCTTTGCTTCATCAAGCTTCCACATGTAACAAGTTCATATCATTGTTTATATCAAACACACCCTTAACACTCATGATCCCAATGAGCATGTGACATAAGGTTTTCATAGCTAATTCATTCAAGTCTCGTCTTCTTTGTAATGCCTCCTTTAGGTTTAGGAAATCCCCTTCCCGAAGTTATCTACCTGACTAAGGTTTCCTTACATGGGAAGGTTAACAAGACTATTAGTCCTATATATGAGGCAACCCTCTAGCTTTCTCTAACATAGTTTATAGGTCATTACTCATAGATTCTTATATCCAAGGAATTCCTTTGACTTGCTTTGACATGTATAACTTGTCATATGGTTCCAATGTCACTATAGTGGCCTTGTCCTTGGGCTCTTTGCTTCACAACCTTTATATGTTCCTTCTTAGATAGACTAATCATCTTACTTATATCACAACCCATAGTTCCCATGAGATATATTCCAAAAATTCCCAATTGAAATTATGTTTTCCAAACCGTTTTCATACAGAAACTAGGTCTCACAAAATGATAATATACTCTTCTCATAATGTTGTCTTCTTGCAAGTGATAATATTTCTAACCTTCATCATGTGTTTACATTCCATTCCATACTAAAGATATTCTTCCTATAATCTACATTTCTACTTAGCCGAACAATGTTGGTTTCTCATGTTAGAATCATTTCAGCATAATATCACAACAACCAATTAATTGGTCTTTAAGACCATTCATAGGTTAGTCATTTGAACATGTTCAACTACATACTATACAAATTGAAATGAAACATTATTGTTCTACATAATCATTCAATATCATCACACTCATTCCAAAGAAGGCATATGGAAATTAGACTTTTCATTCCAGGAAATAAAACTACTTAAGGTGTGAGTTTCACATTCTCTCTCTCCACTGAGATATCCATCTAATAATTTATTAGAAAAAAAAATTCCCACTTTATTTTCTGTGGGAATGAGGAATTTATATCATTAAATTCAACGATCAACAACTCTTTTACAAATATTAACAATCATTATTTTCATGCATTCCCACATAAATTTTCTTTAACCTATGAGTGTATCACTTGCTTCTTTAACTATGGTCCATCAAGACAACTCACATAGATTTTTATTATTTTATTAAATATTATGTGTTGGTAACACTATGCCTTGAACATAACCCTCCTATGAATTCATGCAATACATGCATTCAATTGAAATTATTTCAAATTTACAAATTCAAATTGAAGGAATTCTTACCCAATTCCTTCAGCTTACAAACTATTGTAGTATGGTTGAGTTCCATACATGGATATCATCACCACACATACTTAGTTAATGATTTCTTGAATCCACCTAGTTCCTTTAACTTTGCATTCTTTTTCCATATCTTCAAGGTTATTTGTATGACTAAAGGCACTTCTTTGTGTTAGATCCAACTTCAAATAAGTGGTTTTTAATATCCAATTTCTGAGAACACCTTTGCAACTCTTCCTGAGTCACAATTTCATTCTTACATCAACTATTAACCAAATCAATTAAAACATGTGCCACAACACTTTCTAATTTAGAACCAATTCATTTTACTCATTATTCAATATCTTTTGCGCATCAATAATTAATCAAGCATTCTCAAGTTTATACACATTTCAACTCTTTCATCCATATAAAAAATCAACAAGGAAGAAAGTCAAAGGTTTTTCCATTCTAATTCATTTGCATGATTTGGAGTTCACAACAATCCCACTCAATTTCCCTTAAGCCGTTACTGTCAACTAGGCTTGCCATTTCCTCTTGGGTTTAGCCCATCATTCTACATAATATAAAAACTTCACAAAACCAAATTAGTATCCAACATTGTCAAAATACTTAGTTTTCATCTTCATTGTTCGTTACTTTGCTTCCTCAATCAAATTTGTCTTGTAGTCCCTTCAAATGTGACTGTATTAGCATGAAACGTTCCCTAGTTGAAACATCCAACATCCCCTATGCTGATCTTAGTTTTATGAGTCAATACCATCTCTATCATTTCAACTACTCAGCTATCCATTTCATGTGTATATTCATAAACATGCATTCAACCATGCATTTAGACAAGGCCTTCAACAAGGCACACTAACATGCTTGTGTAATGTATACACCTTTTCTCATCATTCATTTTCATTTATTGAATGCAATAACAACATACCTTATGAGAATTATATTCATTCCCATGACATTCCCTCAAGCATATGGTAGTAAATAACAAAAAAATATTTATTCCAGGTAACATGGAATTATCAGGTGACCATTAATATCACACTGAGAGTAGCTAGTACCATCTCTTGATTTACTTTCCATTCATGCATTCATATCATCGTTGATATTAAAATTTCATGAAGGAAAATCTTACCTAATTCCCTCTTAGTAGTATGAGCATACTAAAACCATACCTGCATGGTTGTTGGTAGTTATTAGATTTTACCTAATCAATTGGAATATCTGGGATGGTTCTTACTTTCCTATTTACAAACCTATTGATCAACAAATTATTATCCATAGCCTTATCTCCAAAATACTATATGCAGCTTCCCTAATATCTTCTCTAGCCGTGTTGTCAACCTGTTCAGGATTACATGTTTATCATTAACCATGGTTAGACATCAAAATAATCTTATGATAATAGATTACTTTGAGTCCTCATTCATGTTATGTGCATGCTCATTTATTATTCTATGCACCCAACACATCTATATGCACCTTGCATATCATTGTTCTAATGCTTATTAGTGTACATGCATTTTGGGTTATTAAATCTCTTTCAATTCTATCATTTCCTATGCTCTTTATTTATTACCACATATTATTTGTAATACCCCTAGTTAACCCCTGAATTCTATTGTATATGTGCATATGAAAATTAGGCTGATGAGTCAGGTTTTGTCGACATCTACATAGTTATGTATGTATAAATGTGTTAGGAATGTGGGCCAATGTACTAACATGCTTTAAAGCTAGCGTTATAGTAGGGATAACAAGCATGTATGTGTGCAAACCACAGTACATGTATTAAAAATAATACCATAATTGTAGCAGAGGTGACAAAAAGAGCATGGGGGCTAGGAATCCATGAACGAAAAGAGAAAGCGGATTGATATTAAGATATATTATAATATTATGATATATTGTTATAAAAAATAAATGGTTACCCAAATCTATAAAAGGGTATTTTCCCCATTCAATTGGATATCTATTTGTATGGACATGTGTCCCTGTGTGAGGGTCTGGAAAGTACCTAAAGACCCTCGTGGACAACACAAACTCTTCGAAGCCATAGGCTCTGAGACATCCCTAGATGGACCAAATTGGTTACCTTAGATGTAGTGGCACTGCTCAAGGGACTGCAAGTACAAAGTAGGGGGTGCACTACTTGGGTGTGGGGCTAACAGGGAATGTGAGCCTATTGGTTGGATGTTTTTAGAGTTTTGTATTTTGGCCCTGTTTGTATTCAATATTAGATATGTATATGGTTGGAGTAGCCATTGCCAAAGTGGAATCATGATCTTGGATCAATGATGACCAACTACTAAAGAATTGGATTAACATTGTTTATGGATGGGTGGTATGTCGGAGGTTTGAATCCAACTGAACATCTTTACCAAATAACTGTTGTGTATACTCTGATGTATAATTATTGTGTATGGTTATTTGTCTTGCATATATTATTATGTTTCTTTGGTTATATTTTATATACATGTGGTGATTAATTTAGTGTCACAGTCGTGGCATGGTCCCAACTGGATGATTGGGGAGTGTCATAGGTGGCATGATATCCTGAGTTGCAACATTTTTCCTATATGAGCTAAAACCATAGCATAAACAAGAAAGTTTTGCTATGCTTTCAAATTGGTTGACGAAATTACTTAACAAGAATTCAACAACAGAGTGATAAAAATCAAATGGTTTGGGAAATGCTCTTGTACATAAATGTTATCTACTCTCTAGATTGACATTATATGTACACACGACCAACATTTATATTCCTTTATGGTGTTATATTTTCCACTCTTAATTCGTTGTTTTAGTTTTATATAAGGTTTGTTTCAGTTTGATATAAAGTTTAAGATGCATTATATAATTTTGACTTTGCTATGTCTTCATTGAATGTCCAAAAATTCCAACACACTTTTCACCATCCCGAAGAAAGGATTTTTGAAGAGAGATGTCCAAAATTTCAAAACTGTATCTTGTTACAAATATTTTTGTCCATCCCACCAAATTATTTTAATGGATACATGAAGCAATTCCTAATGAGTTACAGAAAAAAATCAATAAGTTCGCACCCCTTTCAAATTTCAATACTTCAACTTAGTATACAATCCTAGGAGCCATGATCCCATTAAAACAAATAAGACTAAATTCTTTATACTTCACACCTTTGGTTATGCCAATATAGGCTATTGAAAACCATGTCTCCCACATAATATTAATATTCATTGTCGACGCCTTGACACTTTTCAATCACTTGTTTGGTTGGCATGCCACTATGACATTGGAACATTTTCTAGTATTTCCACAACCAACAATTCTCATTTTGAAGGAAGTCCGCTTATATTCAATGAACTTAATGATGGAGTGGACATTGGAAGTATGGATGGAAATATCAATAGGATCCAAAAGGAGGGAAAAGTACAGGAATTTGTTGACATATTGCACATATACGATCAACGAGGCATCTAAGGTATTTAGATGTGAGCGATTGGAGTCTACACATCTCTTATTTTTTTTAAATGCGTAAGAGTAGCACTGTCACCTGGAATACCATGATTAAGACTCTTGTGCAACATAACTGGTATTCAAAACGTTCAAATTGTTTTACCAAATTCCATACCTAAGTATGAAGCCAAGCAAGTTGAAGACTTGAGGGAGAAAACTCAGATCATTGCATGCTTCATCAATGTTTTCATTTAGTGAATTTAAGTATCTAAGGGTTTGATATATAGGGTTATGGCCATGGTTTTCTTTGATAGAGGAAATAATGAAAATATAAGAAATAAGGTTTGTACTGCCAACCATATTTGTCAGTTAATATGGGACAGAAGGTACCTCAAACAAGCCCTGTAATAGATTGTCTGCACTTCAAGAGTTAGTGTATTTTTGATCTGTAACATCCATACTATTATTTTTTAAAAAGGTGCATAGATTGCAAACTAAAGACATGCATATATGACTGGAATAAGAATTAGGTTTATATATGTACATATATAACAAATTGTGAAAAGTTTTGAGGCAACCTATCAATAGATCAGGGATGAATGACATTGTTGTATGTTTGATTTAATTCAAAAAAATACATGGGATGACTTGAGATAGCCTTGGTTAAAGCCAACCTTTGTGTTATGCATATTTGAATTTGAACTAACTTAGTTTGTTTTAAATGCGAATGTGCAAGCCAAAATTGAACTTTTGATTTGAAGAAGTTTTGTATTTTTCATTTGGGAATTATGATGTATCATGTTAGCGCCCAATTGGAGGCATTTCCCGTGTTTGGTGTTTGTTATGGGTGTGGTTAATTGGCCTTGGAAGGAGCCAACATCCTCCTTGGAAGATGAGAAGTCATGCATCAAATCAAAAGTTTGTTTTGTTGGGATTTGTCGAGATTTTATTTTGGAGGCTAACCTAATAGACATGTATGTAAAATATGGGAAATGTCATAGCTGCTTGCACATAAGTATTTGCATAAAATTAATACATGTAAGGCTCCTTGAGAGAATTTCATTTTCATTCTCAATTATTGCAATGTGTGAGTTGCTCAAGCATCCACATGCAATGAAGATATTGCAAGAAGAAATCAAATAAGAAATCGAATGGGTAGTTGACAAAGGGAACATAGCAAATGAGTATGATCTGGTAAGTATGAAATACCTCCCATGCATAGTAAAATAAGAGTTAGGATTATACCTAGGGGTGCTTTTAAAACCTATCAGAGTTGTTGGGAAAATCAACAATAAACTATGTGACATTGCAATTAACTAGGTTGGGGTTCTTCATCATGCAATGAAGTGCAAGGCATCTAGATATCACTATGGGAATGAATTTGTGCATGCCATTATGGAGCTGTTGAAATATCATAAACATATTTTGCACGTTGATATTGACGTTCAATATGGCGATGGAGTTGAGGAGGCTTTCAACACAATGGATAGGGTCGTGATTTTTTTTTTTGACAAATTTGGAGACTATTTCAATAGTGCATGTGACATTCAAGACATCGAGTGTGGGAAAGGGAAATATCATGTTGTAATGTCATTTTGGATGATGGAAGTTTTCAATATTGAACAAGTGATGTTGGTTTATAATCCCAAGGAAATTTTTCTTCAGTGAGGAGTTAATTCTTTGTCTGGAGATAGGTTAGACTACTTTAACCTTTTTGTGAAAGCGAACGTAGAATGTGTTTGATACATGAGGTAATTTAATGTTTTATTTCTACTATTAGGAAGTGGTGGGTATTGAATTCTTAATGTTTCTCGTTGTTGATACTATGGGATCGGGGTTTGTTGGTGTGGAGATTGATGAAAAAATGAGCTAGGAGGAATACTACTAGTATTTTGGACCAAATTACATTGTTCCTATGAATCCAAGTAATATGGAAAATAAAAACACAACAAAAATGTTGGACAAAATTAGGTCCAAAATACTTGAAAACATTAATTCATTGTTATGTGCATTGAGTGCTCAATTCCAAGTGCAATCTCCAGATACTAATTTCCTTCAGCCACAAGAAGTGGATTATGATGGTGTGAGTTGTGATTATGATTCAAATAGTGGTGATTTAAAATTTATGTGGAGGAGGGCACATTACCATGGAATAATCTAGCAAATAATACTAACAACACCAAGTTTATGCTAAAAGTTATTGGTGCAAAAGCTCTTAACATGGCTGCTGGAACGGAGTTAAAAATAATAATGATGAGTCCTTTGAAGCCATGGAATATGAAGGAGAAGAGAGACATAAGTGGATGAACAATGGACCAAGTTTTTTCCATGTTTATCTATATAACTAGTCGTGTATTGATGTGCAATATGACAAATTGCTTCTCTTTAACAGGGCCACAACTTTTTAATAAGTCTACTCTTATTTATCGTTGCAGATTTATCATGGTAATGCAACATTTTAGGAGTGGCTCTCTTATAATTAAATAAAATTCATACAAATTTATTTTAAATCATCTTCACTGCCACTAACAACCCACTAAAACTAAAGAAGACTACGTTGTTGAAAAATGCAACAAGAAAATCCTAATTTAATTTTGTCCTTGAATTAAATTGTAATTCTAACTCTCATAGCAACTTGTGATAGTTAACTAAGTTAATTTGACTTAGTTGACTCAATTAATTTGAGTTGGGATTATATCTAGAGTCATGTAGAGTAGTTCCTAAATTTTAGGGGCCTGGGTTGACTTATTTTGAGTTGTAATTATTTAATTCAGTTTAACTGAGTTAAATTCAGTTAAACTAGTTCCAAATGATGAAGGAATTAGTGGAAGATCCAATAGTGGGGTGTAACCTATAGTAGTGGGGTGTAGCCAACGCTGATCAACCAGTAAACTAAAGATTCACTCATAATTTACTCATGCATGTCATATCAGAGAAAGGCCCAGTTGAGATTGGAGTTCAGGGATAGTGTAATATCAGTTGTATAATCATCTGAATTGTACAAATGGTGCATGAAATTAGAGGAATGTCTATGATGGATTGTGCAGTTATGAATGATGAATTCCATAATTAAATATGGGCTAATTCCATAGGAAACTACGCAAGGAAATAAGAGCTTCGTAGGCAACAAACTTGGCTAATTATTGGTTGGAGCTTGTTTATGAAGCAGTGAGATAGATTGAGATTATGCAGAGGTTGCTCAGGCTTGAGCAAAGAATTGTAACCTTCTCATGTTTTCTGATTAATTCAATATACATATAGCAGAGGTTTTTAGCTGTGGATTTCCCTAGAAAATTATTTTGTTATGTGTGATTGAATTCTTTCTCTTTTATGTTTTGTGATTTCATCGATCATGTATTGTTTCCGCTAATGAGTAGAGTAGATTCAAGTCAATTTTTTTTAGCATATTGCAATTTGCAGTTTGAATCTGCAAGGAATTTATACATGGTATCAGAGTTGAAATCACTACAGAAGAGGAGAATACGAGTTTGTCTTTTGTAGGAGAAATCAAATTTGTAGTATCATATTTCAGAGCTAATAAGATGTTGTTCTATGAATTGAGACTTGAATATGCCCTTGAGTGTAGTTTGAACTATATTGCTTGGAAGGACGGGATGGAGGAAGTGTTGGAATACAATTGACCTAAGGAATTCATAGACAAAGACATATCTAAGCTAGCTAATGCTCAAGATCTCGCAGAGTGGAGAAAGTGTGTGGCAAAGGCAAGAAGGATTATCCTAGGAGTTCGAGATCATATTTTCTCGAACCTCCATGGTAAGGAAACTCCATTTGTAATGTGGAAGGCCTTGACAAATCTATTTCAAAAAATCAGTGACCACAACAAGCTGGCACTGAAGGACAAGCTCAGAAAGATCAAGATGGAAAAGGGTGACACAATACCAAAGTACTTGACCAAGTTCACCCAATGTCAGGATGAGCTTCGAAGTGTCAGTGTTATAGTTACTAAAGATGATATGGTGAGCCTAGCACTTCTAGGAATTCCCAAGAGTTGGCACAACTACTAGGAATCAATTAATGGGAGAGAGAAGCCACTAGAGTGGGAGAAATTGTGGTCCGACCTAGTACAAGAAAAGATTTGGTGGAACACCAAGGGTGGATCCTCATCCAAGCATGATGATGAGGATAACTATGCGTTATCTAGAAAGGAAAAGAAAGAGAAGGGGAAGTCTCCCCATTCAAAATTAGATTCTAGTCAGGGCGGCAAGAAGAAGGACATGTCGAATATTAAATGTTTTCTTTGTGACGTGTTGGTACACTATGCCACAAAGTGTTTACACAATAAGGTTAGTAAGAATCCCTCAGGAGGAGTGATAGGTGAAGCTCTTGCTTCATAATTCGAATTGGATTTCACCCTCATCAATTACATGGTGACATCTGTGATGGGTAGTGTGTGGTATTTGGATTGTGGAGCCTCATTCCATATCACTGACAACAAATATTTATTTAGTGAATTGAAGGGGAAGGGTCTCCAAATGCACATCGATATGGGAAATGATGGGAGGTATAGTGTGATCGACATCCATATTGTTACCTTTCAAAGGGATTTTGGTTCTCCTCTCTGATTAAAATATGTCATGTATGTTCTAGGTTTGAAGAAGAATTTGGTTTTCAGTTTCCATATTGGAGGACTGAGGCTACGATGTGATATTTAGCAAGGGAAAGGCTTTCCTTCGTCACATAGCCTTAGTATAGGTGAAGCATATTAGGGTTTAGGTGAAGAACCTCTACAAATTGGATGTATAATACTACACTACTTTGAGCACAAAAGTAGAGAAGGTGCAGAACTGAGACATCAGTGAGTTATGGCATAGAATATTGGGTCACTTGCACCACAAAGATTTGAATATCATGTAGAAAATTTCAACAGGACTTCCCCAGGGTACACTAGAGCAGAGCGACACATGCAAAGGGCATACATTGGAGAAGTAGGCAAAATCTTCCTTTCATGATAAAGATAGTTGAGCTCAAGCGATCCTTGATAGAGTTCACTCATATGTGTGTGGATCATTCACAACAACATCCATAACCAAGCATAGGTATTATGTAATATTTATTGATGATTTTTCTCATAAGTGTTGAATTTTCTTCACGCCGAAGAAATATAAGACATTCGCTAAATTTTGTGAATTTAAAGAAATTGTAGAGAAGGATACTGGAAGGAAAGTTAAAGCTCCTAGAAGCAATAATAGTGGAGAATATGTGTTGAATGAATTCAAAAAATTTTATGCATCAGAAGGAATTCGATGAGAGTTAATAGCACCTCATAACCCACAACAAAATGGGGTGGCTAAAAGGAAGGAAAAAAGTATTGTGGGAGCAACACGGACGATGTTACATGATCAGGTCCTATTGTTGCACTTGTGGGCTGAAGCATGCAACATAACTGTTTATTTGCAGAACAAAAGCCCTCATCAAATTCTCAGGAGGAGTACACCAAAAGAAGCTTTTTTAGGTAAGAAACTAGATGTGGTACACTTTAAGATCTTTAGTTCATTAGTCTACTGCCATGTGACCAAGGATGCAAAGAAAAATCTAGATCTAACAACTAAGTTGGGCATATTTGTGGGGTACATTGATACACCTCACAACTATCAGGTGTACCTACCATCCAACAGGATGACAATGGTTCGTAGAGATGTGAAGTTCGATGAAGATAAGGCCATTAGATGTGCCATTGAGTGGGAGCTTCAGTTACATGCAAAGGAGGGTATTTTAGCTCCAAAGGAGGAACTTCAGGATGATGTGGAGCAACCACATGCAGAGGAGAAAAGAGTGGAAGAACCGAATCATGCAGAGACTTCTAGAGATAGAAGGAAGTGCACTAGAGAGGCTAAAATTTTGATGCATGATGCTAGAGAGAATGTGGGATCACCCACATCACAACGCAGGTAGAGGAGGTCACCACATCGTACAATGGCTACATGGCTATGATGAGCGAGAGTGTAGAGATTGAGCCATCCTCATTCAAGAAAGCAGTGCAACAACCAGTATGGGTTGATGCCATGGTTGAGGAGTATGAATCCATTATTAGAAAAAATGTTTGGGAAGTGGTCCCGAGACCAGCAAACAAGTCAGTGGTGAGTTCCAGATAGCTTTACAAGGTAAAGCAAGAAGCAGATGGGAGTGTAGAGAAACACAAGTCCATATTTGTGGTGAGAGGGTTCTCTTAGGTGGAGGGAATTGATTACGAGGAGACCTTTTCTCTAGTAGCAAGGTACTCCTCGATCAGATCTATTCTAGCATTGTAAGCGCAGATGGGATGGAAGATACATCAGATGGATGAGAAGACAACATTCGTCAACAATATGATTGAGGAAGAGGTGTTTATTGAGAAACCAGAAGGATTTGAGACCTTCAATAGAGAGTCACATGTGTGCAGACTCAGCGAGTGTTATATGGACTGAAACAAGCACCTTGTGCTTGGTACACCAATATTGACAGATATTTCATTGGGTTGGGCTCCATTAAAAGAGAAGCAAATGCAAACCTTTACCATATTGTGCTTGAAGGTAAATTGTTGATTATAGTAGTATACGTCGATGATTTGATTCTAACAGGTGATGAGAAGCTGATAAAATCTTGCAAAGAGGATCTTGCAAGAGAATTCAAGATGATGGACCTGAGGCTTATGCATTACTTTCTTGGTATGGAAGTATGACAAGGATATGTATGTCAGGGAAATTATGCCAATGAGATACTAAAGAAGTTCCACATGGAGAGTAGAAAACCCATGGAGACTCCTCTAGCAGCTAACTGGAGGAAGGAGGATGCTACTTCAGGTGAAGTAGTGGAGGCTACTTTTTATAGATAGCTTGTGGGTTCACTTATCTATTTGGTTAACACACGACCGAACATGTGTTTTGAAGTTAAACAACTTAGTCAAGTGATGGTTAAGCCATCCAAACTTTATTAGAAGGCAACTAAACATGTGCTGAGATACCTCAAAGGCACCACTCAGTTTGGTCTTTGGTATAGATGGACAAAGGGAGTGAAGCTTCAAGGCTTCATAGATTCAGAATGGGTAGGGAGTCCATTCAATAGGAAGAGCACATTAGGGGAAATCTTCAGTATTGCATCAGTAATAGTTTCTTGGTACAACAAGAAGCAAAGACCAGTTGCACTTAGTTCAACAGAAGCGGAGTACATGGCCACTAGGTAAGAAGCTTGTGAGGCTATCTAGATGAGGAAGATCTTTGTTGGGTTATTTGGCTAGCAGATGGATCCTAAATTGATTTACTTTAACAACCAAAGTTGTATCAAACTCTTTGAGAATCCAATTTTTCATGATCGATTCAAGCATATCGACGTCTGCTATCACCATCTACGAGATTGTGTGCAAAGGAGAATCATGTTGTTGGAGTACATTTCTACAGAGAATAAGGATGAAGATATTTTGAAAAGGGCATTTTCAATATGAAAATTCGAGTTTCACAGAGGCAGGATAGGGGTAGTAGATAATCCCTTTCTTGTTGCGAGGGAGTGTTGAAAAATGCAACAAGAAAATCCTAATTTAATTTTGTCCTTGAATTAAATTAGGAAGTAAATTGTAATTCTAATTCTCATAGCAACTTGTAATATTTAACTAAGTCAATTTGACTTAGTTGGCTCAGTTAATTCAAGTTCGGAGTCTATCTAGTGTCATGTAGAGTGATTCCTAAATTTTAGGGACCTTGGTTGAGTTCTTTTGAGTTATAATTATTTAATTCAGTTTAACTAAGTTAAATTATGTTAAACTAGTTCCAAATGATGGAGGAATTAGTGGGAGATCCAATAGTGGGGTGTAACCTGTAGTAGTGGGGTATAACCAACATTGCTCAACTAGTAAACTGAAGATTCACTCATAAATAACTCATGCATGTCAGGTCAGAGAAATACCCAGATGAGATTGGAGTTCAAGGACAATGTACTATAAGTTGTAGAATCATCTAAATTGTACATATGGTGCATGCAATTAGAGGAATTCCTATGATGGATTGCACAATTATGGATGAGGAATTTCCCAATTAAATATGGGCTAATTCCCTAGGAAATTGCACAAGGGAATAGGAGCTTGGAAGGCACCAGATTTGGCTAAGTATTGGTTGGAGCTTGTTTGTGAAGCAGTGAGATAGATTGAAATTGTGTAGAGGTTGCTCAGGCTTGAGAAAAGAATCATAACATTCTCATATTTTCTGATTAATGAAATATACAGATAGCAGGGGTTTTTAGTTGTGGCTTTCTCCACAAAATTATTGTGTTATGTGTGATTGAATTCTTTCTCTTTTATGCTTCATGATTTCATCAATCATTTATTGTTTCCGTTGATTAGTAGAGTAGATTCAAGTCAATTGTTTTAGCATATTACAATCTATAGTTTGAATCTACAAGGAATTTATACATATGTTACAACTTTCACTCTAGAATTAGGTGTTATGAATAGTGGGTTTTTAGAGAAGTATTCTATAAAACTTGCAAATGGGCTATGTAGAATGTTTTCAAAAGTAAAAGGGAACAGAAACAAAGAAGAACTAAATGAAATAGGAGAAAAAATCACTAATGCTGATGTCTTGGTTCAGTAGTAAATGTTGATGAAGCAGTGTATTTGTTTGAGCATGAAAAAACATTCAATTATGTTCTAAATACATATGCATATAATTGTTTGCTACATATTTTTGTGAAATCATATTATATCTACCCTTCACTTCCAGAATAGAAATATTTATGGCTTCCATGAATACTGTTATAGCTGTTACAACCACCCTCCAAAATTTTTCCCTTTCTTTGATTTTGGAACTTCCCTTCTATCTACATGAGCTTATCATTCATTGTCATCAAGAATTAATGTTATGTTAAAGACTTATCATTCTACACATCCCTTGTGATGTTTTGTTTAGGTCCCAATCTGAACCTTTTCAAACACAAGCCATCTCCTACCTTAACCTTGTAGCATTTAGAAACTGTGTAATCTTGGAAGGCAGACCAATTGAGGATCTGAACTATGCATTCCTAAGAGGCAAGCCAACCTTGAGCTAAGAAACTGCACAATCCTGAGAGGTAGGCCATCATTGAGCTCAGAAACTCCGCAAAATATTTTCCTACCCTAAAAAACTATGCAATCCACTAAGCCAAGGAATTTCCTAGTCCCTTGTGGTTGAGAATCGCACAATCTTTCTTGAGAGTGTGAATGGCTAGTTTCTTGAAAAAGGAAAAAAAATTCCTTAGAAAATAGGGAGTGGCACAAGTTGTTATTTTTTACTTTTTGCCAAGTGTCACTTTTTTCCTTGATTTTAGGCATGCACATCATAAAACCTAGCATAACCTAGATATATATAATATATGCCCCTAGAGCTCATTTGCACATATTTATCTTGGAGCTCTAGCCTTCCTAAGGAGATCAAGGAGCTTTCAGGCAAGTTTGCATCACCTTTTTGGGTAAGTTTTGCATGTGTCACTTTTTATTGGTTTTTTTGTCTCTTTTTGTCATTTCACTTCTATGAGTGAATTTTCCCTGTTTCTTTTTGTTGATAAATATAGGGAATCATGTATTTAACTTGATTTCTCTTTTATTATGGCATTATCTTATGAAGTTTTACTTATTATATCTTTGTTTCAAGGTATTATGCTCTTATCATTAAGACTAATGCCAACCCATGAAGATCACTACAAGAGGGAATACAAGATGTAGGCGCAACCAGGGAAACACGCCTAGGAAGGGGAGAACCCAGTCAACAACTCTTTCTTCAATAGATTCATATCATAGTGAGGCAACCATGACCCTTGGTACCTAGACCAAGAACCCTCCATCCATCAAGTTAGCTTGCATACACCTATTGGTTCATTTCTTCATATGATAACCATAAGTAGTTCATATCAACTTCTACACTTCAGTCCTACAGTAGTAGTTATCTTAACTTTGTAGTTATATAAATACTTAATCCTGAAACCTCAGTCTTGTATTCATACAAAAGTCTTGTCACATGATTCCTATAGCCATACATAAGTCCTCGGTCTAGTAGTTATATCGACTCTCAAATATGTAATTTGAAATCTTATTTCTATAGCTATACCCAATTTCGTTCTTGCGGCTTCTCCAAGGAATCTCGGTCTTGTAGCTTCTTTAAGTTATCCTGGTTTTGTAATAAATGGAAGCTCTTATCTTGTAGTCACCTCTTGTAATTACTTTGTTGATTTATTGTAATATGGATAGTCCTTATAATATCCTCTGTAAATGTTTTCTAAACTCCTATAATAACATCTTACTTTAGTCCTATGATAGATACATATTTTGGTCTTGTAGTAGTTAATGCTCTGACCCTGCAATTATCTAAAACTTCGACCTTCTATTTCACTATCTTTGTGATTTTTATGAACTTAATCTTCTTCTCTATGTTTGGTCAAGTGCACAAGAGTATTTGATGAGCACTAGTATTGCAACAAGAATGCTGCAACTCATGGTGCTACCAACTTTACTTCATCAACCCGGGGTTTATACAAACTTGGAGGTGACAGTGTTGTATACACAAATAGATGCAATGAGTCCACTCTTTTGTCACTGTTGAGCTGGGTGATAGACCACTAGGGTTTCTCAAACCAAACTTCTATTGATTTAGAAGAAGTTTGATTAACAATTGAGAAATGATAATTTTACCCTAATTGAGAGAATTGAAATGCTACCTACTACAATAAAGAAAGAGTGAAATAGATACTTAAAACACACCACTCATCTAGCTATTTATTAAGATACATTGCTTCAAAATAATTCTAATTTAACACATGTGAAACCATAACTAACCTAAGCATGCAATCTGGTCTAATGAAACACTTAAGTGCTATGCATATGAATAAGCATAACAACCTTTTTCTTTTTGTGTTTCTATAAAAACATGAATGCTAATTCTTCTTGATTGTATGGAAGGTGGGTTAGGTGTGGAGAGATATGGTTGTGATGGGATAGATGACTTGGGAGGAAAGTAGGGGTCTTCTACTATCTTTCGTGATGTGTTTCTCACAAATTAGCCTCAAAAGAGGCCACTACAGGTCGTCCTACAGGATGTCATAATTCACCTACAAGATCCCCTGTATTCCTACAAGAACAGGACGAAAGCATGCGAAGTGATTTGGGTAGTGGTATAAGGCTTAGGGAAGGTGAGAGATGGAAGGAATAAGGCAAGGAAGTGGATAGGACTCCTTCAGAACTCAAACCAAAGTTGGATGATGGTCCGATTTGCTCAACAAGCATGGCAAGTTGTCCTTATGAAATGATAACTAAAATTATGGATTTAGTAGCTTTTGGTGATCATGGATGGGTGAGGTTAGGCTGAGGTTGCTGATATGAGGTCTTCCTAGACTATTGAAACTCCTGCAATATACACATCATTGTTGGCATTTACCCATAAATCATGTCAAAACAAGAAAGGTTTCCAACAACATAAGAAAACATAATTTGATCATTCATTTGCCTAGTTCATGCATGGAAATACTTGCAGCCTATTGTGAATACACCTTGAAATATAATACAAATCTTAAGATATAATAAATGACAACTGCAATCTATCTTTGAAAACTGAAAGATGCTGATCTAATTAGCAGAAAAACCCTAAATTTCATAAGAAACCAAAATTCTATCTTTTTGGGCTAAAAGAGAGTCTTCCCTCAAACCATGGTCCCTAAAGGGAGGAGTGAGACAAGATCCTCCTGTATCAGCCTTTTTGGTATTTCTTTATCTCTCTAAAGCTACTGTTAAAGCTATGCACAAATGGAAGCAAAATAATCAAATTCACCAATACTTGTAATGTAATAATGCCAAAATCAATTCAAGTAATTTATGAAATAACCTAAGCATACAAGTACAGTAAGAGGAACCTCTATTTCTAGGGTTGGTCTCTAACGCAAGATCTTAAGCCCTCTGAGTCAACTTAGTGTTGGATCAAGGGAATGCTCATTTTCATTATCATCTAAAAAAAAATACATAACAGTGTTTTGTCACAATCCTCCAACTCGAAAGTGCTTAGTTATCTTGCATAAGAAATATGAATCCTAATGAGGTTCTAGGCCTTCTTATTTATACAACTAAAGTTACCAACAACTTCCTTAAATCAGATAGGCTTGGCTCCCAATCTTAAGATAAACTAGTTCTTAACTATCACTAGCTAGACTGCCAATTATCCTCATGACTTGTCTGCCTACAACTCCGAGATAGTGTGATTTGATTGAGGGATATTTGCATGAGTGAGGATTTAATGAGGAAGATCCATCTCCTATAATCTCTCCTTCTTATCTCATTCAAGTTCCTACACCTTAATTAGCCATAATTTTCTCCCAAAAACCTACAATCAATGCACATTAGGCCACTAGACATAACATCTTACTTTTACTCATCTCATTAAGCAAAATATAATTAAAACATTTAAGGAATTATGAGAAGAGTTGATTTTAGTAAGCTTGGAGGTGTATTAAGGTCCATATATTTACACAATGATGAGACTCATCATCAACCCCCTACTGAAATTGTTTCTTATCCTCTGAGAAACTTAATCTATGTCCATGTCATTCATTTCTCTAGTGGCTTCTCTAAAACCCCATGCTACTGTTGTAGTCTCTTCTTCCTATGAATAAAATCCTGTCTTCCTCTCTATCTCTTCCCATTGCTTTCTTTCTTCTTCTTCTTTCCTTCCTTCCAACATTCTAAAAGTAATGGTGGACTGAGCCTCAAGTTAGTCCAATTGATTTTGAGTCCTTATAGATCCTACTTATACATGGGGTTCTATTTAGTGCCTCTCTCATTCTGTTAAGAGAATGATATTCTCTGATTTTTAGGTTGTAAGGAAAGGTGTTCCATCTCCTTTGGCAAGCTTGCATGCTGTCATCTCCTAGCAATCTGAGCATGTCTTCAAAGTGTGTGACTTCCTGCTCTTTTACAACAAGGTACCTTGGTGCAAGCTTGGGATATTTACAATGAGGTTGTGGGTGTTGATGGCATCCATTGGGTTAGATTGTTCTACTCTAATCATAAGGGGTTTTATCTCTTCTTTTGCCATTACCTTTTTCATCATTGTAGCCTTGCTTCCTCATGATTCATCCATGATGCTAAGGCCATCAATTGCAATTCCCCTATCTTGGGATTTGGGTCCCACACATTTAAATCTATCAAGGCCAAATTGTGTAGGTAAAACTCAAATATTTTTGCTCTATCTTCCAAGGTGCTTTGATCACAGAGACCAATGAATTGTCTATAGTCTTGGAAGGGAAAAGTTCCTCTTTGTGCTAGTGTCTTTATTTGGAATTGTAGTCATTATTCCTTGAGATAAAAGGCATAAGACTTTTCTAGCATCCTACACTGGATTTCCTCCATGGACAAACCGGCCATAGTTGTCAATTGGCTTTCCATTTCTTGTAGCTATCTCCTTAGCCATGTGTTTTCAACCTTTATTTGAGATTTCATCATTGCTTCTCTATCCCTTATGTTGCTCGTTTCTCTGCCCATCTCTTGCAATTTCTCCTCCATGTGGCCTATATCCTCTACCCCTTTTTATTTGGTGATTTTCATCCACTTGTGTGTCCTTTCCCTTTATTTTTCAAGTTCAAAGAATAGGGGAATGGAAAAATTCTGTGGTACCACCCTTCCTCCTTCAATGAACTTGTAGTAGGAGCTAAGGTTTGGCTATGGGCTAGGTTCTTCTAGTTCTTGACCTTCTCCCTTTGTTCTTGTTCAACCATTCCTTCCTAGTCTCTTTTCTGTGTTTCCTGCAAGTGTTATAAACATATTTGGGCACTGCAACCCCAATCACATATGTCCATAAACCGAGGGATTTTAAGCCGCTAAAAGTGTTGTTTCATACCCTAAAGGAACAAGGTCAATTGATTACATCATTTCCTAGAAGTTCTCCCTGAAAAACTACTCAGAACTGGTCAAAATTGGACCATACAGACTGCTCCATGTTGAGGGTGCGATGCATCTCACCTGTTACACATAGAGGGTGCAATGCATATTGAAATTCCCTTCTGTAAGGTGTGATGAGCGAGAGCAGACAAATGGCAGAGGTAGTTTTCTAGGTGGAAACCTAGAGAATCTTCTAGCAACTGCTCATTTGACACTTGCCTCTCTGAATTCGCCTAGGGATGAGTAAGAGATCATGAAATCTCCAAGTGGAACCAAGAACTATCAAAGAAATGACACTAATCAAAATCCTAGAAGCTGACTCACCCACCTACAAATATCTATATATGGATCCCTCATCCTAGAGATCAAGGCTAGAATTTGTAATTTGTAAAGAAAGTGCTATGGCTTTCTCTGTGAAAAAATCATATGGGTGGGTGATCTAGCTTTTCATGAGGTGAAGAAGGCTTTCATGCTGGGAGGATGGCACTGGGTCAAACTAATCGGGTTGTAATCCTCTCTTCTATACTTCTATCAATAAAGTATTTGGTTTTCTCCATATTCTTGTATATTTCTGAATCTGTATTGATATATGCATTTGTATGGTTAATATACATCTGATCCTATATTGTTTATGGTTATAGATCTCTATGCTTTGATGGTATTATGCTGCTTTGACTCTACAGGTGTTTCTTTGAAGCGAGAAAAGTAAGAAAGGAGTGGCAAAGCTCTATCAAAGGAGGGAGGAAACGAGCAAGGAGCCAAGTGAAAGACTGAGGTTGGTACTCTCTGCTTCTCTCTCATCTATCTCTCATAAAGGAAAACACAAGTAACTTTAGTTTATTTGCTTCTAAGATAGCTACCTGTCTTAGTGGGACTAGTAGCTCTGAATGGACACTATTTTTCCCAATAAAAAAATGGCGACTCCATTGGGGATGTGAATAGTTTCATTGTTAGTCACTATTTTTTGCTTTATAAACTACAGGTGGAGCCTGAAGTTAAGCCAGCTAGTCTTCGAACTGCTTTTGCTATGCAACTGCAAAGTAGATCAATGCTGCTTTAGTCAATCTCTGGGTTGGTTTATGAACTGAACATCTGACTTGCAAACATCCTA
This sequence comes from Pinus taeda, assembly GCA_000404065.3. Classification (NCBI taxonomy): domain Eukaryota; kingdom Viridiplantae; phylum Streptophyta; class Pinopsida; order Pinales; family Pinaceae; genus Pinus; species Pinus taeda. The sequence continues at coordinate 142,395 of APFE030090404.1, forward strand.
CGTGCCCTGGTGGTAGCTCAAATAACCTCATTAGATCAACCCCTATGCTTTGTGTTTACTGCCTATCATTAGCTCAGCCTAAATCCCTGAACCAAGCTGCAAACTGTGAGCAAAAACTAAGCTCAGTCTCGTCCCTAGACCATCGCACTGTCTCTCATTGGTAGTCTAGATGCATCGCACCTCCCGTGTGCTACAGGTGAGATGCATCCCTGTTTCCTTGTGTTACAGGTGCGATGATTAGGTGAGACTGTTTCTGCTTCCAGATTTTGGTTTTCTCTTCATTGTCTTTAGCTTTATTCAGTAGTTTTGCTGTCTATGATTAGTATATCACTGTTGAAACTCTCTTCCTTTGCATTATTCAGCCTCCATTGATAAAGAATTGTGAATGTTTTTATGTATTTTTCGTCATTTACAGTTCTCCTTTGCAAACAATAGCTTAATCGAACTGTCGTCTTTTGATTTGAAAGTGTCGCAAGTGTTGTTTTTAGTCAAATAAAAGAGTGTCATAAAGTCTTCCTCTTTTAGATAGTTGATTACACTTTTGCTATTGTATTTGATTTGAATCATCAATTCTTTGAAGCGTCTAAAGCAGTTTTCAAGTCGAAATTGAAAGTGTTGTCTTAGTCTTCCTTTCGTTTTTGAATAAGAAATTGCTAAAGTGTCGCTTTGAGAAAAGATAGTTCAGATCTGTACTTAGTTTTCTTTTTGTCATTCTCACATTAAGGAAACTAGAAAACAAATACATGCATGTGCATTTGCATTTAGACTGCATGCAAAAATTGATTTAGGACAGTGCATCTTAGTGTGTGCTCTATGCTCTATGTTGAAAGGATTTTACTTCTCTTTCCTTAGTAGCTAGGATTTTCATTGCAAAAGAAAGTAAATGACTGTTTATCATCTTAGATTGCATATTTAGGAATTTTATATCTACATTATGCAATGAACCTTAAAGGAAAACTTCTTAAGAAAGATCAACTGTAAAATAAACCTCAATGAACGTAAAAATGCTTTGGAACCTAACGCACAACATCTAGAAGTCTAGGCTAGAGACGTATTCCGGCGTCATAAAGCCTGGTAACTATCGTTTTCATCGTAGGTTGGGTGATTCCTCCTCCTTAATACAACAAGTGCCAATATAAACTTGTGCTCCCACGTACCATCGAGTATATATTGGGAGACCACAATAGGAAATATTCTTTATCCTTAGGAAGCCTTGTCTGCCACCCTATCGATCACAATGCACTGAACACAGCATTTGGGAAGATTGACTGCCGTACGTAAAAATTATTATGTAGTTTTGCGATTGGTTTGGTAATCCCTTTGTCTAGATTTCTAGAGTAGTCACTTTTGTTCCTTTCCAGACTCCTTAAAAGAAAAGGTCCATCTGAGCACTTGTCACTTCAAGCTCATTAAAAATCGAAGACGACTAGAGTCATTTTTAGCTTTTTCTCAACTATTTAAAATTGAAAAAGCAAGTTGTGTCAAAGCGTCATAAAATTAATTTAATTCGGAATAACATTTTCCCCTTTTTATTTTGAGTTGATCAAGTAATCCGCAATCGTGGAAGAAATTCAATCAAAACCCCATCGTTCGCGGAGACTAACGAGTCAATCGTCTTTGACTCTGGAAATGAAACCATTCTGGGCCAAGTGATCTCGTTTAACTGGGTCAAAGTCTCCTGGTTTATTTGAAACTTGTGTTTCAACATCCTCAGATATTCTAGTTACTCCAACTATTTCTGGTATCCCTGCCTCTACAGAAGAAGTTCTGCAGTTACAAGAGGACACTAGAACTGATCCTAGTGTAGCGGAAAACACTTCTATTTTTGAACCAGCTCCATCTAGGGCTGACTCGGGAGGTGTCACCCCTCCAGCATCTGTCGTTGCAAAGTCTATACCTTCTTCACTGCCAGAAATATTTTACGGACTTGACGGTCTACCTCTTCCACCTGGGTTGATTGCTATAGAAGAGATTTTGGAGGATCTTCCATCTAGTACTCCATCACATTTTGGAACTGGGATCCACCTCTATCCTTCTACTATAGAAGTTAGTCACCCTTCATCGCAAGTTCCTATAGAATCGCTAGGAAATCTTTTGGATAGACTCGATATGTCTGAACAACCATCAACATCTAGGATTGTGTCATCTGATACAACAGTAGCAGAACCTCCTACGGCCACTCCGACAATGTTCGCTGGTGTACCATCTGTCCCAACTAGTTTTCAACCACTATATGGAGTCCACCTAGGGACTGTTTCGACAGTATGGTCTATTCCTATTTCTTCATTCGGAACCTTATCTGGAATTTCTTATGTTGAGTCTCAGCAAATTGATCCTTCACATCAGTATCAATTTAGGTAGTCTAGTCTCCAAAGGCCAATTTTCCCTTTAAACATTGGATTTCCGCCATATGGGGGCAATATGCCTTTTCATTGTTCCCTCCGGGAGAACAACCATATGAGAGTTCACACTAGAATTCGGATCAAGCTGGAATCACATCCAATGGTTGGGTACCAATACTGCCTCAACAATCGAGAGTTGTATATTCAATACAACAAAATCAACCTGTGTCGAACATTCCCACTACACCAGCTATTGTGACGGTGTCACAAGTACAAGCGCTGCCTATTGTATTTCAACCTCCAATCTCTCAGGTCGTAATACAACAGCCTCTTGTCTCCGTGACTCAATCACAACCATCGATTAGTGGTTCCTTAACTGAAGCAACTCAGGCTTAAATGGGTACTATAACCCCTCATCTTGGTCAAACATCCAGTATTGGACAACAACAAATGGTCTCAAAGCCATGGCTGGTGCAATATCAACAACTGCAATTCCAGCAAGCTTACCGAGGACCTAAGCAACAAAGATTTGCAGGTAGTGGGCAGTTGTATATTCAAAATTATTACCAACAATCATATTACAATGGTTACACCCATCAACCCTATCAAAGTTATCAACATCAAAGACATTATGTTGGTATGCAAAGACCCACGGCTCAGGCGATCCCATCTTATCCTGGGTATGCTTTGCCAAACCTTAATCAACAGTTGCCTTTCGTAGTGACTTTAGAATTACCAGATCTGAATCGGTTAACGAATGATCCAATTGCCTATGCCCCATGGTGGCTGGCTATTCCTCATAAACTTTCGTAAGATATTCCTAAATTCAATGGAAATCCGAGTGAAGATCCGTCGAATCACGTGATGACCTTTCATCTGTGGTGTTCGTCCAACACTCTCAATGATGATTCAATTAGGCTTCTCCTTTTTCAGCAAACGTTAACTGGTCCGACAGCAAAATGGTACATCGAATTGCCTAGGGCTTCATTCGATAAATTCAACGCCCTTGCCACAACCTTTTTAACTCATTTTCGGTTACCCATAAGGTACGAAACAAGGACGGAGCTTCTTATCAATTTTAAGCAGACGATAGCCACTCACATATCTGATCATATTCATGAGTGGCGATGTCATTGTAGAATGGTAAAAACATATGTTCCTGATCAACTGTTAGCTAAATGGTTTATTAATTCACTGTTACCCTCTATTACAAAAGATGTGGCCAAGGGAGGAGTTTTCATTGAAGAGCAAGTCATTGCCCGTGCGCAATATCTAGACTTGATCTATACTCAGTCTCTCACGCTCTACGACAAAATTCCTAATGCTCCTAGACCAGAGTTTTATGTTCCTCCTCCTCCTAAATTGACCAGGGACACTCATGTTGGCGATGGTGTGATTGGTACCGCTAGTACGGAAACTACAAAGGCCTCATCTGGTAAAGCCCTTGTAGTTTCCAGTAAAAAATCAAATGACAAACTTCTTGCCTCGGAGGTTAATGTCATGTTGACCAACAAAGGCAAAAAACCAAAGCAACCAGGGGGAAAGAAGAAAGGGAAAAGAAAAAATAATAAACAGGATGATTCGTCTCCTGAAAAATCCTCTGAAAACCCTTCTGGGCAAAAGAAACCTAGTCATCCATGTTTTATATGTGATGAGGATCATTGGACAAGATATTGTTCGCATAAAGATGAGATTAAGAAGTTCTTTAAGAGTTCAAAAACCTCAGCAGTATTGACTGATCTGTTTCCAAACCCAGAAACCAATCTAGTTGCTAGCGACAATGCTTCCCCATCCCAAGTACTTATGTTGTCCATTTCGAAACAGCAAAATGATGCTTTGATATTGACAAGGAATAAAGATTACGGGAATCCACAGCTGTTGAACAACAAGGCTACTGATCAACCTAGTAGTTTGACAACAACTTCGACCGAAGTTGTGCCACCCATCATTCCTAAGCTAACGATAAAGCCGCCAAAGGGATTAGTACACAAATCGACATTTGATCCTCGTGCCAGAGCAGCACATAATTATAATATAGTGGAGGATCTGGCCTAATCGCCATCCGCTATGTCAACACTTGAAGTACTGCAAAATTTCCCCTCCCAAAAGTAGGCTCTATTATCAGCAATAGGTGGGATTGACCTAGCATATTCCAATCTTGTGGCCTTTAATGATAAAGGATATGAACCTCAGTTACCAGCTCATCTCGCTTTCCTCATTCAAGTGAAAGCCCTCAACAAAACTGTTCATCGAACAATTATTTATGAGGGGGCATCTACATACATTATGTCAATGAGTTGCTGGAAAACTTTAGGCTCACCACCCTTGTCGCGATCATCAACAACGTTAAAGGCATTCAATGGACGAACATACACCCCATACGGGATATCAAGTAGCTTGCAAGTTGAACTAGGGGGCAAGACCATATAAATTGACATCGAAGTTATCGATGGAAACCTCGATTACAATATCCTACTGGGAAGGCCCTGGATTTATGCTATGGTTGCAGTTGTGTCAACATACTTTAGAAAGGTTGCATTTCCTTTTCAAGGAGGAATTACAATCATTGATCAACAAACCTTCCTCCCCAATAGTTCACAAGTTACGGGAAGCATTCCAATGATCCATGGAATCTCTCAATCGCTTCAAAATATCATAGTACGCCTCCTAAAAGACCCTACCTTAATGGGTACTTTTTCCCTATCACCTCCAAATAATCTGGTGGAAGTGGCCACAGTGGAAACCTGCAATATGATATATTCTATATCTACAACGATTAAGAAGATTTCCGAAAATTTTGTTAACATGGATCATTGCCAGATATTGCCTCCAAGCCCAATAGAAATATTGTAGAAATCAATTTTCTTGTCCTAGGGGGAAAACCCAAATCAACGCTCATCCAGTGTTTGGATAGATAGGTCTAAGGAATATGGTACCTCTTTAGATCCTTGGTCGCATGTACATTCTACAGACGAAGGAATCATTCAGTCAATGATGATAGGAGAGGCACCATGGGAAGATTACCACCATCATTCCCATCTTTCGGATTACCATGAAGATTGTTCTAGCGACCTTAATCATCCTTCATTTTTTTATTTTCTATCAAATACTATAAATACGGTGGATTCTAAGAGAAATCAATATCTCTTGAACCTTCATTCTAACCACCGCATTGAATGCAATGAAGCTTGGGGGGCATGCACCTCGATTTGCGTCATTATGTTGGGGGCATGCAAACTTATAACAAGCATAGTTTTTTCGTTTCAAGCTTGTGTAAACATGAAACCGAACACGAGAAGGTTTACGTGAAGTTCAATCTCATTAAAAAATAAACCTAGCAATGACCATATGTTCCCCTAGAGTTCAAGCTCATTAAAATATGAACCCACCCTTCTGTAAATAACCTTTGTGATCGCATTGCTATCAGCTTTTAAGCCTTGGTCGTGTTCTTACCATCACCTCCACTTTTTAGCCGATCATACGCCTCCACTTAATTATTTACCCTTTTGAGGAACAACTGCGACGAGTGATTCTATTAGCCACCTTCTTTACATTGTCGTGATTGAAAAGTTCCAAACTTACCCAGAACCAGCTGCTACCTGAAAATATCACTCGTTCCTCAAAAATGAGTCTCCTTTAAACCCTTTTCAGACTCGTTAAATATGAAAAGATTGTCGAGCATTCCAGCTCGTTAAAGTGTTTGGAAATACCAAGTTTTCTTTAAACCCTTTTCAGACTCATTAAATATGAAAAGATTGTCGAGCATTCTAGCTCGTTAAAGTGTTTGGAAGTAACGAGTCTATTTTAAGCTCTTTTTAGACTCATAAAATATAAAAATATTGCCGAGCAATTGGCCTCTCCATCTCATTAAAGTGATTGGAAGTGCCATCCCTCCTTTATATTTTAATCTTTTTGGACTTGAGGGATCATTACATAAAAAGATAAGGCACTTGCCTTTTTTGGCTTGTTAAAGTGATCGGAAAAGTCATCCCTTTCGTATTATTTTATACTTTTTCAAACTTAAGGGATTATACTATGAAAAAGGATTACTGGAGTTTCCTTTCCATCTCTTTTCAGACTCTCTAAAACTGAAAAAGGTCCAGTTATCTTTGTCATTAAACTCGTTAAAGCAATAGCGACAAACTTGTCCATTATAGACAAGAGCGAGTTTCACTGTTGCTAGGCTTGCTAAAACATAGCGACATGTTTTCCTGAAGGGAAAATTATAGAACAAGCATATGTTATCCTCCTCAAGCTTGACAAAAATAAAGAGGTACTAGTCAACAATGACTCGGGAAAAATTGGGAAGAAAACTTGAAGAACTTCATTGGTAGCAGGTCGCTCTTGAACATGACACTTTCACTCTGTCACCATGATTGAGTTGGGTTGGGTTATTCCGTTCACGGGTCATATCACCATTGGTCCTCCGTACCATCCATTTTTGGGGTTAATGCTGCCAATCCATTTTAGTGTCGCTAAGAGAATTCACCAACCTAGCTAATGCCTCATCCACTACAATAACTTCATGCTCCATTCTTTCATGACTGCCACCCTGAACCTCGTATCATCAAATCGTTTTCACCTCCACAAAATCATTTGCTCCATTCCGTTTCGTAGATGTGGGATTCATTAAGGCCCTCCTATGATGGGTCACTTCTTGTCGACATCAGCTCATTATCCAAGAATTCGACTTAGGAACAACCCTTTCAGTACTTTGAAGCTTCCATGCCTCAATGGCAAGTTTCTCACTTTCGGTGACAGGTTGACATCAATGGCCTTCGACCGAAAAATTTTGCATGGTGTTCGACATCGACTCATGTATTCACACCACGTGAATTGTAATATAGTACCTTGAGGGTCATTATCATTATTGATGATTCATCTCACGTCTGTTAACAGCTTACATCATTGGCTGGTAATCAGGCGATGTCTTTCCATTTTCGACACCAGAACATCTTTTCACATGGATCGACTTGTACTATGGGCGAAGATTGAATGAGTTTTAAGACCGTTAATCTAGTTTCATCCATCCGGGATATGATATATTCAGGAAAATAAAGACATCAAATGTACATCATAGTTGCACAGATAATCATCCAAGCCAAGGGATGATGGCTCTACCAAAATCATTAGTCTGCCACACAGACGGTTGTCTGTCCTATGTATGTGAAAGTGAATTTATAAAGATGAGCATGGGAATGCCCGCCTCAGTTAGACATTAAAATATTGTGAAGATAATATATTGTATTGTATCTTATTACAAGTCACCTTCCAGTTCGAAAAACCTCGGATCCTCATGATATAGCATTTCACTCAACATTAGAAGATTTACGACCTCATGCATTAGGGGGCAACTGTTATAGACATATTTGGGCACTGCAACCCCAATCACATATGTCCATAAACCAAGGGCTTCTAAACCCCTAAAAGTGTTGTTTCATACCCTAAAGGAACAAGGTCAACTGATTACATCATTTCCCAGAAGTTTTCCCTGAAAAACTACTCAGAACTGGTCAAAATTGGACCATCTCACCTGCTCCATGGTCAGGGTGCAATGCATATCACCTATTACACATGGGGGGTGCGATGCATACTTAAAAGCCCTTTTGTAGGGTGCGATGGGTGAGAGTAGACAAATGGCAGAGGTAGTTTGCTAGGTGGAAACTTAGAGAATCTTCTAGAAACAGCTCATTTGACACTTGTCTCTCTGAATTCGCCCAGGGATGAGTAAGAGATCATGAAATCTCCAAGTGGAACCAAGAACTATCAGTGAAATGACACTAATCAAAATCCCAGAAGCTGACTCACCCACCTACAAATATCTATATATGGATCCCTCATCTGAGAGATCCACAGGTTGGAATTTTGTATTTTGTAAGGAAGTGTTGTTGGTTTCTCTATGAAACATCATAGTGTTGGGTGATCTAGCTTTTCATGAGCTGAAGAGGGTTTTCATGCTGGGAGGATGGCGCTGGGTCAAACCAATGGGTTGTAATCCTCTCTTCTGCTACTTCTATCAATAAAGTTATCTGAGTTTTCCTCCATATTCTTGTATATTTCTGAATCTTGTATTGATATATGCATTTTTATGATTAATATATATCTGATCCTATATTGTTTATGGTTATAGATCTATGCTTTGATGGTATTATGTTTCTTTGACTCTACAGATGTTTCTTTGAAGTGAGACAAGTGAGGAAGGAGTGGCAAAGCTCTATCAAAGGAGGGAGGAAACAAGGAAAGAGCCAAATGAAAGACTGAGTTGGTACTCTCTGCTTCTCTCTCATCTATCTCTCATAAAGGAAAACAAAAGTAACTTTAGTTTGTTTGTTTCTAAGATAGCTACCCATCATAGTGGGACTAGCAGCTTTGAATGGACACTAGTTTTCCCGATAACAGCCTCGAATTTGTCTTTGGAAATTTCCTATCATAACAAAGGCTAATGAATAAGGAAATAAAAATAAAGTAGAGGAAACATCCTCCAACCTTTTGGATTTTTCCCAAAGTGAACTGGTGAAGAAATTGGAAACAACTTGGCCTCTGATTGCCTATATATTGGATGTTAGGCCATAGTAATTTGGATTAGAATTCATGCATTGTTATGATGTCGAGACACTGTTGAGAGAGACAGACATGAACTAGGAGTTGAGGGAAGTCTTGTTATATTACCATGGTTGTAATCTACCTTATCAAAATTAATAATATATATCTACTAATGTTTTGTCTACGTCATGGCTCTAATGTTTACATTTTATGTGTTTTGATCTGATGATTTAGACTAATGCTTTGTTGTTGATGCATTCAATTCCTATATGTTGTTAGATGTTAATATGATGAATTGTTTAAGTTTACATACGCTGTGAATATCACTTGTCCACTCTCGATTTAGGTCTCATTCTTAGACTTGGTTGAGAGTTCCTTCTCTGCCAAACTAATCGCTCCAACATATCAAAGGACAAGCAGGTAATTCTTCACCATTAATTTGTTAATTCTTAGCTAAGATTGCTATGGTTGAATGTATATTTCTTGAATAGCTATAGATGCCTTGATTCATCTACCTTAGTTTTCGGGAAACTTGAGAGGGTTTTGTATCCACCACTTGTGCATTAATACCTACAGTAAAATGGGTAATTCCCCTGGGGATCATTATTTGATTCCCAACTTTGATCTCTTAGATCCTTGATCTTTGTCTCTCTCTTATTTTTCCTTATCTTGATAGCCTACAATATTGTCACTGTACCTGCCTATAACTAATATTTTATTCACAACCTTGATTTGAACTCGATATGACCCTTCTTCTGAGTAAATCTTCTTTAACGCACCCCTTGAGTGCCTTTCAAAGCATTATAATTTTGTTCTATCTCTCACACAGTGCATTACCCCTGCTGCTAATGCCCTGTGTGTTCCTCAGAACCATGTTGTAAACCCAAACCTATGTTATCCACCTAGTTTCGTGGGTTTTACTATTTGTCAATCTCACTTATGTTTTGATCTCATGATCTATGTCATTGAACTCTATTCTTGTTGGTTACATGCATGTTTATTTTTCTTTTGGAATATTAGCTTAATTGCATTGATTTTTGATAAAAGAAAATATGCTTTTTTTATCTTTCTGTCATTTTAGCTGGTTAATTCTATTATATTAGGTATTATCTAAGCATTTCCTGTCTGCATTGATTTTCTTTTGTTAGAACTACATTATGAATGTTTGGTTTTGGAAAAAAGGCGTAGAGTTACTCTCTCCTTGTAAGAACTCTTATTCATCGAACTGAAATTGAAAATCATATTTCCTGCATGGTTTGAGTCAGAGTCTCATAAAATTTCATACATCAACACCGCTTTCGAAGACATTAATCAAGTTCACTTAAAATCAACTTTGTAATAAAATAAATCAACAACCCTTTTTCAAAATACATGCATATTAGTTTAGGCTAGGGTCTTGGGATAGGCTATTGTGAGTAAACTACCCAAGAATACAAAACTTGAATTAGTGTCATTAAAGAGAGAAAATCCTACGACACTCACATAATTTGGGACCTTTCCTCTAACAAGTGAGTTAAGTGTGAGATAACATCAAAGTGTGAGAGAAGGTAGTCTGCCTTCGATTGCATTTCAGTGGGTATTTTGTGTACCGAGATTCCCTCCAAGGATATCAAATCTGAGTCAGGGACTCAAGTGTCCTGCCCACACAACATACTATCTATGATTGTGTCAGCCTCAGTGGTGTCTGTGATTTGAGGTGACCTTAGTGGCCATACTTTTAGGGACAAACAAAAGGTGAATGGGGTGGGATTCCCTGGTACCTAAACAAACAAACCTACTCCATATTTGGTTTGTTGGGAGGGTACTCGTCTTCACAAGAGGACTTGGCCCCTTATTGTGGAGGTTCGAGCGAAGCTCAAGAGTAATCATAATTGTTTCTTTGGAAAAAAGCTCTCTTATAGCCCTTCGATGTCGAGTTTCATCTATAGCTAGTTGTGGCTATTAGATATAGTATTTTTCCCTGGATGCTTGTTGATATCGATTAGAGTTTTTTGATGTTTATGTGTGTTCTATTTGCTACCGAAACTAATATATATCACATTTAAATTTTTTTTTTTTTTTAAATATATCTTTTGTCATGGATACCTTTGACACTCGTCATCTATCTAGGTGATATTGAGGTCTTCCTCCACTGACATTGGAGGAATTTTTGAGCTTCAATGAATCAAATTCCCACTCTCCACAAGGGAATCTGTCTCTAGTATCAAATAATAAATAAAACAATACTTCCCAAGAGACTCTTTTACCATAGGATTTATTTACAAAAGGTGTCTTGCCTCACTTTAATCCTCCACTTATTGACCCTTTGGGTTTGTTTTGGTTGAGGTTGCACCCTTGCCTATTATGTATTCGTCAGTTTCCACTTCCAATGTCCTGATGGCGACTAGTGGGTCATGGTATTTTATGGACAACTTTTCTCCATTGCCACTTCCCCTTCCTACAACCAGTTCAATATGGTTGATTGGTTATCCTACTACTCAGACTGTTCATAGTCCAGGCATTCCAACTACACCTGCTACGAGTGGATTTCAACGCCTTCCTGTCTCTACCTCCTTTGTGTCAGATCCTAGATCTTCGACTATCACCCCTATCGATGATATTAGTACGACTACCTTCAAAAATCCATTTGGTTGGAATCCTTTGTTAAGTTCTAACCCCAGGAAGTTACGTCTGGGGGGGATATTTCCAGCATGTACATACTCGTTGGGGGTATGAAAATCTCCATACCTCCCATGGTACAATATGTTCCCTCGCTGATTGATATCTTCCTTCCTAGTGAAAATCTTATTGGTGGTGGTCCTACATTCACTGCGCCTTATGTGGCCAGCAGTATCCCTTAACCTGGTCCTGTTGTTTCTATCTAGGCTCCCCTTCCTCAAAAACCATTGATTCAAGGGGGAAACTTCTATCCTAGGGGAAACCAGTCCTTTGTTACCCAACCTAGTATGCCTTATGGCCTACCACTTTATATGACCCCACCTCCACTGCCAAGAAACTATTATATGTTGTAACTTGCGTACCCTACTGGAAACATATTGACGGGAGGACCTCCTAGTCCTTAAGGTCATCTTGCATCACCCTGGTATAATTCAGGGGAACCTACACCTTTTCCTTTCTTAGCTACGTTAGACATCTTGGACCTATACAAGTTAACAAATGACCCATCAATCATAACTTACTTTGGCCTCTAATCCCGCATAAAATCCCTCCAGATATCTTGAAGTTTGAAGGAAAAAAGGGAGATGACTTGAAAACACGCGTCAAAACTTACCACCTTTTGTGTGTATCAAAATCTATGATTAACGATAGTATCTACCTCAGAACATTCCTCCACACCTTGACTGGAAATGTTTCCAAGTGGTACATTAAAATACCACGAGATCTAGTGAATAATTTCAATTCCCTTGCTATGGAATTTATAAAGCACTTTTAGTTACCTATCTGATATGAAACCGGAACAAAACTTCTCACTACCTTATTCCAAGACACCTCCACCCATATCTCCAATCACATCCATGAATGAAGATGCTGATAGAGGCTTGCCAAGGAACCTATTCTGGATTACCTCTTAGTAGACTGGTTCCCCAAGTCTCTTCTACACCACATAGCAAAGTATGTTGCCATGGATGGTGTGGTTACTAAAGATTAATCTATTCGGCATACCCAACATTTAGATCTAATCTATTCGTAATCTAGCACACTATATTATTTTCTCCCTCATGCCCCTAGAACTTCCAGTGCTCCCACTACTTAGCAGCCCGATGCTCATGTTGATGGTATCGTCGACACCACCTTTGGATCTATTGTAAAACAATTGAGTGGTAAATTTTCCTAGTTTCCTGTTACTACCGATACTGGTCCTACTACCCAATATACTGCTCCTCCAACCACTACAACCAACTCTATTCAGTCTACACAAAACCCCAGTGGTAATAACAAGAATAAGAAAAAGACCACCCCTGAAGAGTAACAGAAGATCCAAAACAACCCAAATCAAAAAGCCACTGCTAAATCTAAGAAAGGAAAGGAGAAAGTTGTTAACAAGGAAAATTTTAGGGGCTAATATTCGTAGGTGGGCTAATTTTCCATGTTTTTTCCAAAAACTATATTCACAAATTTCAATTTTTTTCTAAAAATAATTCACCCAAATTTTATAGCAGAATATTATCTTACCTTAAAATTCACCAAAATTTTATATAGAATAATATAAAATGATTATGAACATAAATATTTTTACAAAAATATCACCAAAAATTTAAAAATTGTCATATTAGGAACTAGTAAGATTTTCCAAGGTAACTTCGATCCTTAAAATCTTCCCTAGTTGTCAAGTTCCACCACAAAATAAGTGTTGAGGAAAATTTTACCTATAAATGTCCTCATCTCCAAGAGTGCACCAACTTCCTTACCCAAAAGGACACTAGCTAGACCCCTGTAGTCATCAATAACCCTTTTCCTACTCGGCAACAACAACATCTTGTATCGAACCCACCACCACCTTCACAAGGGAGAGGCGATGGTTCACATCCCCTCCCTATGGAGAAGGATCATCAAATGTTTATGCCTTTGAAAGGGTTGATTTGTAAACACAAGCTGAAAACTACAGAAATCCTATCCCAAATGCTTCAGACACTACCTTGAGCTCTGTTACACCGCCATCTAACAATCTACATATCAAAAGGCTTGTCATTGACCCTGCGATTCATCTTCCCAAAGGGAAACTTCACCACACGACACATAATACATCTACACACACTTCCCATAACTAGAGTAGTATAGAGGATCTAGTATGAGTTCCCTATGTTATGTCTACACTTTAAGTATTACAAACTTTCCTATCACAAAGGAAATATTTTCTTTCGACATTGGTGGAATCGATCCTCAGGATTCCAATCTAGCATTTTTCTACATGGAGGAAAGTAAACGTCACCTCTCCCATCAAATTTCATTCCAAGTGCAAGTTATGACAAAAGGAAAAGCCATTCACTGCACCATCATTGATGAAGGTGCGTTAACCTGTGTAATGGTTACTTCCTATTGGATTTCCCTGGGTTCGCCCAGTCTTACTCCGCCATCAAACTCACTTAAAGATTTAGATGACCACACTTCCATCCCTAAGGTATATTTGTTTGTTTTTTCCATCACTCTTGGTGGGAAAACAATCCTAGTTGATATTGAATTTGTTGGTCATCTGCTCAATTACAATCTTCTTTTGGGGCATAGTTGGATCTATTCCATGAAAGCCATTATATTGTCAATATTCCAGCTTACCTATTTTACTCACCAAGGAAAAATTGTAACATTGGACCAACTGTATTTTTGTACCCTAAACTTTCAACCACTGACTTCTAGCAATGTTCCTTTAGTGGGTGGTACTTTTGAACCTTTCGTTGGTCTTGGTACCAGTATTTTGAAATACTCCTATCTTTTGGGATGTTTCCCTCTACCACCACCTAAGGTTTCCATGGCCATTTATATAGTCTCTGCTATATCTACTATATCTATGAATCTAGGGATCATCTTGAACCCTTCCACCTTTGATTCTTGTGGAGATCAAATACCGCTTTCATTAGCGGAACTGACTGGTCAAGTTAATCAATCTACATCTGAATCTCCTCTTTCCTTGGTTGGGGCCCATGGTCCTATGATCTCTCCCATTGAAACTCCCTCTACTGATATTCTCACCACTGTCCTCCCCTCTGATAAGGCTATTAAGGAGATCACCTATCTATCTGAGCATAAATAATAAATAAATATAGATTTATAATTTCAAATCCCACTACTTGTCACATAAATATCTATATATATATGATTTTTATGTTAAATCAATATAACTTAAACAATTGAATTTGTTAATGAAATTGTCTTTCAGATTAATCACTTAAGATTTGGTCGATGTTTTGAACCATCTAATGTGGTTTATCCTCATGACAAAGGTAAAAAAATCAATCTATCCAAATGTTTAAATAGCCCAAATGCATATGGTTCCAAAGTTAGCCTTTAAGAATTAACCATAATAAATTAGCTGTTAAAGATTAGCCATTAGGAAATTAGTTGTTGAATTAATTAATTAATATTTTTTTAATATTAAATTATATTATATAATTATAAAATAAGGAATATAATTTATATAAATGAATGATAATAATAAATTTAATGTTTTTGAACAATTAATTTTAAAAATAAGACTAATTTTTTTGAATTTAGGCCTTGCTCAAAAAAAAAAAAAAACTTTACCATACAAATAAGGACATGGTAGATAATTTTGTTGGTTCAACAACACTAAAATTAATCAAGATAAAATCTTTCCCTAATGCAAAATAATCACTGAATGGAAAGGCTTCTCTTAGTCCCCTTTCCATCTGCACTGAATATGAATCCTTTGAAAGTATTGTCCCTTAATAAATATGAGATTGTTCCTTCTTCTTTGATTCCTATTCAAGAGTTATACTCATAAGGAAACTTAGACATTTTCTTAGGGGCATAAACCTTTCCACCCATCTACCTTATTTCTTACACTATTACTCAAGTCCTTTCTAAAGGGGCCTGTGAAATCATTTCTTTTGACTATCAAAATTTGTCATTTGAATGCCACCAGTTGAAATATGTATCCACATAGAAGATTTTATTCATAATTGACTCCTTTAAGATATGAATTTGTTTATTTACTGATTTTGCACCTAAAATCTTGGGAGTAGATTACCATCTCATCTAAACCCTACTATATTCAAGCTTGAGAATCCACATGTCTTCCATTTTACAAGTGTGTGCTATACATATGGAATTGTTGATTTTTAGCCTAGAAACACTGATAAGATTATTGGGACAACTAGGCTGTCCTCTCGTTAACTGCCAAGACATGTATCTCCCATCCATTTCTTGAGAAAAAGACTCTACTTGATCCTCTTGGTTGATGATAACCCACTCAAAAAGGTACTACATCTAACACCTCGCTAGCTTGTGCTTTGTAACTTGAGTTTGCTTCTTTGGGATCATTAAACTCCCATGAAGAAGACCAATCATTATTTTTGTGGTATTTTTCTTGCTCGTTAAGCCGAAAAACCTCGAGTTTACTTTTCCAGGTTCATAAAACTCCCACGGAATAGATTTGAGTGATTCTTTTTCTGTGTTTTTCTTTCTCTTTAAACTGAAAAATATGCTATGATTTTTCTTCGTTTGACTCGGTTAACAAATTTTACGAAGATTATCGAGTTTACTTCGTCCCCTCGTACTCGTAACAAAATGAGGACGATGTCTATTGAGCATAGGTTTATCACTTTATCCAAACTCAACGGAATACTTATGGAAAAGTAACTGTGATGGGTATACTATTAACCCTTTGTCACACCCAGTCATCAACCATGACAAAGGAACCCCTTGGAGTCGTCTTTACGATCTTTTTAGACTCTCTAAATATGAAAAGACCACCGATTTTACCCTTTCTTGACTCGTTAAACCTACATAGATTGGGAAAATTTGGACAGAACGATGGTTACACTATCTATATTTTGAAGGTATTTTTGGAAGTAGTATCTTGTCAATCCTTTGAGCATGGAAATTTCTTAGCATATTCCTCTTTTATGTCATCTTCTCTACAAACCCTACCTAACTATGAGCCTTACCCTGATACCCATATGTCACTGCATCTTTGTGCCTCACTACTCTTGGTATTTTTGAGTCTAAGCTGCATGGTCTTTCTAGTGTTGTGCCTTCTATTGTTCAAGGGATAAACCTACTCTCTACTTCCTATATCTACCATCAACTCATATGCCATATTTTCCCTGAGTCAATTTGCCCCATTGTTCTAAACTCTCTCTAAAGCAATCATCGTTGTCCTGTTTCACATCAATTGATGTAGGACTCCTCGTTGCCTACCTTTAACATGTCTCTTCCTATCTACTTAAACATATTATCTAGGAAGAATATTGAGAAATACTTCAGTACCTTAGAACTTGCAGTCCTCAGTGGCAAGTTTATGTGCATTTGATTGAGAGTTTTCATTATTGGCTCCATTTTGAACGGTTCTATGATTTTGTTGTGCCAATACATCTTATTCACACTCGCGAGACTGTACTATGCATCTTGGAGGCCATCACCCCGATCGGTGTCCATTCTCGCCTCTATTAATGGTTTTCATCATTGACCAATAATCAGATGATTTATCACATGTTTGATATAAGCTCCTATATTCACATGTGTAGAAATATTCTATTTCGGAAGCGATGACCAAGACCTTGGGTAGAGGCTTACATCACTCAACCTTGTTTCCTCTCCCAAGCTATGAGTATTGTTTTTAGAGACACCTTATCAAATTGATCACATTATGGCAACAATCCCCATTGTGCATATCAGTCTACATGACAATCATAACTTACTTGGAAATCAATATGGTTATTCTACTAAGCATGGAAATGGCCAAAGCATGACATATTTATATATTTTAACATATGTTGTTGATTTTAGGTCTCCTTTAGTTCTGAAACTTTGACACTCTCTCTCTTCAGTCACAATATATACATTATTTTGGCCACCATATTGTTCTTTGACCTAACACTTTAGGGGGCATCTATTACACCATAAAAGACATCCTCACTAGCTTAGAGGAGAAGACCAAATTGGACTAGAAGAAACCCTAGTTTACAAGCCTATTTTCCATGGTAACGCACCCAAGAAACTAACAAAGAGCGTGCTAATGTGACCCAGCAATTCTACAAACCACTTTAACCTAGACATGAATGCTCTGGTTTTCCTATAAGGTCACGTTACATGACTTTCATGAGCTCACGAAGGAAAAATCCCAAGTTAACTCACTGACACTCTGTCATTTACTCAAATTTGACTCTAAAAAACTCAGATTCGCCTCAGAATTTTCTTTGGAAATTGATTATCCTAACAGAGGCTAACGAAAAGGGAAAGAGAAATAAATTAGAGGAAATATCCTCCAACCTTTTGGATTTTTCCCAAAGTGTAATGGTGAAGAAATTAGCAACAACTTGGCCTCCCATTTCCCATAGATTGGAGGATAAGCCACAATAATATGGATTAAAATTTGTGTTTTATTATGTTTTTTGAAGACACCCTTGAGAGAGAGAGAGGACATAGGAGTTGAGGGAGGCTTGTTAACACCATGGTTGTAATCTACCTTTCATAATATATATATATATATAATTATATTATTTATATATATATTAATATATATATATATATATATATATATATATATTATTGTTTTTCTACGTCGTGATTTTATGTGTTATAATCTGATGATTTAGACTAATGGTTTATTGCATATGCATTAAATTCCTATATGTTGCTATATGTTAATATGCTTAATTGTTTAAGTTTACATATGTTGCGAAGATAACTTCTGTTCCACTCTATGTGCAAGTCTCGCTCTTGACATTGGTTGAAGGTTCCTTCTCTGTCACACTGATTGCTCCAATAGATTTATGTAAATGACAAGTAGGTAATTCTTCACCAATACTTTGTCAATTCTTAGCTAACATTGCTATGCTTGAATGTATATTTCTTGAACAGTTGCAGGTCCCTTGATATGTTTGCCTTAGGTTCCAGGAAACCTGAGAGGGTTTTTTGTCCACCACCCTTGCATTAATCCTACAACACTGACCTAAGGTACTTATTGAGTACAGTTTCACCAATTTATCTTAGATTTATTTAGATGTACTTCAATAAAAAACAAAGGGAATTGGATGATCCTTTATAGATTCAATAAAAATTATTTTTTCCCTCACTTCTCCCTTATTATATCTTGCTAATTCTTGAGTCTTTTCTTTGTTTGGTTGAGTAATTTCTCTAAGAACATATTCCATGACTTCATTTTCCATGAGCACCAAATCAATCCTCTTCTTCCATGCTAGAAAGTTTGTTGATCCAATGAGATTGTTTATTTCCTTGTAAGACAAATTCATTTGATTTGTAAACTAAGACAATACAGTACTCACTTGTCATACAAGTGTCCTTTTAGATGATGCCTTCAACTATCTTAATGTTTTCCATAACCTTCAAGAGACTTCAAAGATGCCCTTCAATAAAGAAACTCCAAGAGAGAAAGATATATGTTCTTCTTCAAGATGATGGAGTGCATTAGAGAGCCTTTAAAGAGGGCTTATAGTATTCTTCCTTCTAGGTCAATAAGTATTCTTCTTTAAGCCTTTCCTTGTGTCCTTTAGCAAATGATGTCCTTCAATGGATTACTTCCACTTATGCCAACAATGATGATCTTCAAGCTTCCTTCTTGTCACCTTAGCTCAAATTCCATGTTGGAGAATCAAGTAGGAAAAAAATTAAAAGAATTCTCCTGTCCTTAATAATTTATTTTGAACTTACGTTAGCTTCTTCTTATTCTTTATCAAATTCTTTTCATCAAACAATTATCAAAATCACAAACCATGAAGATCATAAAAGAAAAATGGACACAAAATATAGGCTCCAAGCTAGGGAAAAACACATCCACAGGGTAAAACATGGAAAAATATCTTCTCTTCTTATAGAATTAGATCAAATGAGAAATCAAAGTCCCGAATGCGAAGATCAAGTCCACTCACAAGCCCCAAGTCAAAACTCCTTCCAATGTTTAAAAAAAAATCAAAGTCTCCTCAAGTCAACGATCTTCTGAAACTGGCCAAACTTCAAATTTGTGCCTCTGCAATAGAATTTCAGTCTACTGCAACAAACCTACAATTTTTGGCCCTCCTACAACTCTAAAATTTGAACATGTGGGAGTTTTAAGGCATATTTTCTTCTTCTTTGATATTTTTTCTCTCTCCTTTAACTTGTACTTCCTTCCTTTTATTTTTCACTGATTTGCCTCCTTTCTCAAGAGATTGAAATTGCTTGATGTATATTCCAAATGAGGTCAAACTTCTCTTATATATACACATATGTGGAGGTCGAATTACCCCAAACATGGCTGACTTGAAGAGGCAAGGTGACTTGGTCTTGTATAGACAAAAATGGCATTTTTTACTCAAAATAATTTTTTCTTTACAATTTATTTTCAAAATTCAAATGGGACTTTCCTTCAAGACTTATGACAAATCTCTTTTGACTTTACAAACCCTAGAAGCATGAAAAACATTCTTGACCTAGTGACAAATCAACTTTGAGCATGAAACCCATGCTTAAAATAATAATTATTTTCCTTATTTCTACAAATATATACAATGTCATAAGTACAAAGATAATTATGAAGACCGAATCTAGCCTACATTATCCAATAACTTGGACCCTCCAATAACTAACATAATGTATGCCTACACATTGCACCATTTTTCATTTTCTTATTTATACCTTTCTATTCCTTTTTTATTATTGTCGTGAACTCTTTGAATAACTTATGTTGTAATGCATACTTGTGTTTGCACCACATATTGACCTCACTCTATTTCACCTCTCCTTTGGTCTTGAGTTGCTTGCATATGTCATATCCAATAAATCCACATAGATATCTTGTGATTAGCTTGATGGTAAACTTGAAGGTGTGTTGATTCACACTAGAGCATCTTCATTGGCATAGTTTCAGTCATACCTTCAAAAATTTAATTCAACAACCTCAATGAAGGTTCCATCACAACTAGGAAAAGGGAGGTAACACCCTCCAATGTGCACTTGGATATCTTTACTTAATTGCTCCATTTATTTGTTTTTTGGCTAGTATATATCATGTTATTTGCACATGCATTTCTTTGTATAAGAGATCAAACACAAGTCTTGTTTTGCAAGGAATTGAGCTACAATTGTAGGGTAGTTCAAAACATGGATTTAACTTGGAGGCCTTTGCCAACTCTCTTCTTCAACCCAAGTAGAGTTATTTCATATGACATCAAATTTTGGGTGAATTCCTTCCATATTTTATTCTTTCAACATTAGAGTTTCTAAGTCAATAGATGAAACTTTGGTTAATTAGCCATAGATTGTTAATTTAAATTTCTTAATAATTTGGCAGTAAAACATGATCTAGAAATTACATGAAATACCTTAATAATGTAAAATAATAGGTTAACATAATATTGATCAATAACCCCAACCTGGTAGCTCTCCTGATCCAGGTGGATGTTGGTGGCCACCCACCTATCCCATTTGGACCCCCACAATTGTCTCTTTCAGCTTTTTCAGTTTCCTAAATTGTAACACAGTTTACTATTTTAGCAATTTCTTGGGTCCTGAACTTCCGGAGCCGTTTTGAGGCCCTAAACGACGTTTTTTGGGAAATTTGGGGGCAACATGGGTCCATGGACCG